>PVJD01002529.1:0-198769 GCA_004026545.1 Mormoops blainvillei | reverse complement strand
TGAGTCATAACCAGACCCCTGAGTCTCTGAAGCAGAAAAGAAGCCTCCCAACATTGAAGAAGTAAACTTTATTCCCTCTTCCACATCATGTTAGTCAGACAACTCATCTCATCAGACCATTCATCTCACCAGCTAGGGTAAGATAGGAAGGCCATCCCGCCCAAAGAAATAGCTCTTTCACCTTGACGGAGTGGTGTTACGGTCAGGGCACATACCTAGGTTGTGGGTTCCATCACCACCCCAGAAGCATACCGGAGACAACTGCTCAATGTCTCTCTCTCTCTCTCTCTCTCTCTCTCTCTCTCCTTCCCCCCGCCCCCTACCCCTTTCCTCTCTTCCCACCCCCACCTTCATTTTTGTCTAAAATTAATGACATAGTCTCAGATGAGAATTTTTAAAAAAGAAAGAAAGAAATAGCTTTCTCCTGCTGTTGCCAAAAGTTCCTTTAGTTAAGGCAAAGTCCAAGATAATGTATGAGGTTTAAAATACATATGCACCCAGAATGTAAAATAAATAATTTATAATCTCGCTCTTGAATTCAAAGAGGAGGTTCTGGAAATAGTAGTACGTTTGCATAGCAGTGATTTACATTTGCATAACATTATAACAGCATTATCTACCAGATTTCATCTCACAGCAAGCCTTTGAAGTGGGCCAAAGCAGACATTATTGACATTTCTATTTTACAGATTTCAAGAAGGCTTAGAAAGGAAGATTACATGGCTTGCCCCGAGTCGCGCGGTTTGGCAAGGGTTAAGTCAAACCCGGGTTTGCTGACTTCTTCCACATCTGATACCTCCCTTAGGAAGAGAGGAGAGGAGCTGGTATTTCAGGTCCTGGGTGCGGTGGGGCAGCTGCAGCCAGAAGCAGGTCAGAAAGGCCTCTTGCACAGCTGGCCCTGCGCTAACCCTCCCTCTCCCAGCATGGTCCCTGCCCCAGGTGCCTGTGGAGGTGGGGTGCTCAAGTGGGGAGTCATGTTATCGAGCTCATGAGTCAAATCCTGTTGTCTACACTTTTCTAGAAGACAAATTTAATGACGGATTTGGATTCACATTTTCAAATGAGGGATTTGGGTGCAAAATCTGTGAAGGAACACAGGCTGTTTCCACTGCTGACCCTGGGGGTCTCGCCTTGACCCCTCAGAAACACAACTTCTTGAACTTTGGTAACAAAGTATTTAGGCCTTTGTGTCTGAAGGGAGAACCCGAAATTTTGTTATTGTTATGTAGATGCACAGACAAAATGTCCTGAGGTCAGGCAATGGTTTGCTAAAGGTCACTAGGAAATTACCTCCTTCCCTATGAGTACAGACCAGGATTCTCTTCCTGGGTGTGCAGTGAGTGGAAGGAACTCAAGCTGAGATGCTCTGAAACCCTGAGTAACTATATGTCGAAGGCGTTTGGGTCCTTCCCTTCTGGTGCCCCCTGCAGTACAACAGCTGGACGAACACAACTTTAGGCACTAGAGTGCCCAGAGGGCCCCCAACAGCTTGGGCACAACTCGGTTTAAGCGCCCCGAAGTGCTCCTGGGGCCCCTAAGGCTGGGAAGCGGATGCCCAGGCTGTGTCTGTAACCCACCTCTCCGTGATACGCTCCCACAGGGACTCGAGGTTTCTTTCTCCTTCCATCCTCTGCACCAGGAACAACAGGGATTAAAAATGCTCCCCCATTGGCTGCCATTGTTTACCACTTGTGGCTTCTGCCTGATTCCCCTCAACCACCCCAAGCCCCGCAACCCTGATTTATGTCTGTCTCCGTGAGGCCATGCCCTGACGTCCGTTAGAGCAACTCTCTGGGTGCCTACTTCCTTTTCTAAATTACAATTAGGTCTTTGGATCTATTTCCCTGTCTTGCACTTAATAGAGTATATCCTGTTGAATTGAAATAAACAGCTTGGGGCGTGGGGTAGAATTACTCCCACCTCCACAACTCACAGCTGTTGGCAGTTGGCTCTGTAAGGAAGAACACTTTTGAAATACTGCTCCCGGGAGACAATTTCCTAGCCTAGTGTTCACATCAACAGAATGCTAGAAAGACAGCTGAGGTCCTGTCAGCATCAGGTGAGTCAGCCTGACCAAGAAGTGACATTCTGAAATAGGGTATGTGGTGAAGTAGCTGTAACTGATAAGGGCTGCAGGGACTGTCACAGAGGCATAAAGACCAACCCCCAACAGATTTATGGCTTAGAACCAGCATAAGACCAGCTTGATCCAACATGGCAACTAATTTCATCTTTTGGTAACCCCCAGCCTCCTTATACACTCATTGTAATGTTAGCATACTGAATGACACACACCACAACGCCATAATCCATAACCGGAAACAGAGGGCTGGGTCCTCCCCTTCCCCACCAACACCCTTCCCCCGTCCCAGAAAACTCCTGAATAGCCCTCCCTTTATTGAACGCCCTACCCCTCGCTTAAATGAGCGTCACTTAGAGAAGTAAAACCCACTGGAGAGGGGCTGCTCTGCCTGTGAAGGGACTGCTCTCGGCCTCACTAATAAACCCTCCCTTCCTGGAAACTCTGTGCGGGCCTGCATTTGAGTCCCCTCCTGTAAGAAGCTGAGAACCCACAGTGGGTCACGGATTAACAGACATGGCAGGAATCTTTAGGCCTTTGTGTGTGAAGCAGTGTGGCATACCTCCCTCAGCAAGTCCAACCCTAAGCAAAGCCGGTCACAAACAGCCCGCTGCACTTTAAGCCACAGCCAACCAAGTGCTTCCTTCCCGCTTCCACAGTTTTTTCCCACAGCAATCTTCCTCCTAGCTCCTGGCTGGGGAATGCCCCTAACCATTTCCAGTTTGGTGCTTCCCAATTCAAATCAATTTTTGCTCAGAAAGAATCTCAGTATTTGTAATTTGCCCCACTTTATCTTGTAACAGAAATAGCTCTGTTATTTAAAAAATAAAAAATAAAAGATGGTCAGGGGGTTTGCGGAAGATGAATCCGCGAAAACTTTCTGCAGAACAAGACCTTTGGAGCAGTGGTTTTAAGTGTGTGTGGTGGCCTGCGGGGTTCGGGGAGGGGACCGCAGGGGGGCAGGGAGGTTGTTGGGGAGCAGGGGTATGGGGAAAGGTGGCTGAAATTGCCGTCCTGGGGAGCAGGAAGTTATTTTATTTGTTGAGGAAAATGAGAAAAGGGCTCAAGGTAGAAGGGTGGTGGCAAGGCAGCATGTGGGAGCAAACAGGCAGGGCGGCGACCGGGGCAGAAGCAAGAAGGCAAAGGGCCTGCTGCTGGGAGAGCCGCACCCCGAACGGAGCGCCTGGCTGAATTCTGCCAGTGGCGCGGGGCGATCGGAGCCGCTGTGCAACCAAGGCAGCCTGGAGCGCGCTTCTCCCGCCAACCACTGGCCCGCACCATAGCGCTGGGCGCTGCGCTCACCGCCTTCGACCACCTCCTGCGACAGCACCTGTGTACTGGGCACGGGATCTTTCAGAGGGCACTGCAGACCCTAGCTCTCACTGTCTACCATTTCTAAACCATCACACAAAATTTTACATGGTGTTCATCGGCTGAATTAACACCTGTTCAAATGATCATTCCCACCAGGCTCAAAGCTGCAAATGCTTTTAATGAGGCCGTGAATAAAGGAATACATTTTCTCAGAGCACTTCAACAAATTATATTAAATCCTTCACACTAAATAAATTACTAAAACAGTGATTAGGGTTTGGATCATACCAACGGATCTACTTAGAGGCAGATACATTCTCATGTGGGGCTCGAAACAATGGCAGAGCTAGGAAACTTCCCAACCACCTAAGCGGAGGGCTGAGTGAAAACCCTCTCCCGCTCAGTGGTTATTTAAGCAAGAATGTAAATGCTAAATTGGCAGTGGATTTTGTGTATAAATGTCCTTTGCTTTCTAACATTACGTAAAAGAGCACACATCCCCCACCCCCGCCCAAAAAAAAGAGCAAGTTAAGACTTTTCCTAATTCTAACGGGCGCCTGCTCTGGAATAACAGCGCGAGCGGCGCAGGGCTCGGCTACCGCAGCCGTGGAGCACCTGCTCTGTCCTTGTCCTCCTGCCCACTAAAGTTAGGTCCCACCCTGCACCCCTCTTCCACCTCACCATTTAATCTTTCCAAGAACATTTAATCACATAAAAGAAACAAGATGTTGATCTGGGCTTAACTTGCTTGGGGGAGAAGCATGGAGAGACCAAACGTGTTAGTCTGGACACTCAGGAGGCAACTTGTCGCTGTAGGTAGTTAACTAGTTATTAATAAAAGGAGAGAAAGGAACTAGACATGGAGCTTAATAAACTGGGGAGCATGAGCCTGTGGCTTCACCAGGAAGCCACAGGTTCACGCCCCAGGGGGCCACAGCACTGTGCCAGCAAGGGGATTAACACTCCTCCCTTCCCTGCTCTGGTACCAGGCTGTTGGAGGGCATAAGGGGATATTGGAAGCCCAGGGGGCAGCTTCTATTTCCACCCAAATAAGGCCACACCACAGTCTCCTGCACGTGGCTCCTTGGAACGCTTTCCTCGCAATCCCATCGAAGAGTTTAATTCCCACCAACAGCTCACAAAAGGTTTATATTCCAGATGAACCACTGACAAGCTCAGGCACCGTCTCAGAGCCTAATTTTCTTCATGTATAAATGAATTGCCTACCTCTGCAGGTTTAAAGGGTTAAATGAGACTATGCAGGTCAAGGGTTTAGATCAAACCGTACGGCATATAAAACTTGTTATTGTGGAAAGTTCCAGTTAGAGATATAGTTGCTAAATCACGTTGGCCATTCAGCAACTGTCAGATTTGTATGTGTCCCTTTGGCCTCACGACCAAGTAACATGTTGCTGCTATAAAACCCCAAATCTGGTTCTGCCACACACACAAACATGTCTTAGCAAACAGGCAGAGGCCGCCACGGAGCCTTTTCCTGGAGGCTGGGGACAGCTCTCAGGCCTTTGTCTCACCCCAAGACCCTGCAGAAAGTCGTGGACCCCAGGAAGAGGCAGCAGCGTTCCGAGGAGGCCCAGATCCACCAAACTCCCGGCCAAATCGTGCAGCAGGGTCCCCCTTAAGCAAGGGGACAGAAGAGCGGATGAAGGCCGCCCCCTGAGCACCGTCCTGGAGGAGGGCCAGCCCTCCCTTTGCTGGGCGCTCACAGTGCATGCAAGCCCGGTTCGGCCGCCCTCATTTCTCAAGCAGCACTGACGTCACCAATGAAAAATTATTTCTAAAACCCCTTCTGTTAGTTCATGCATCACCTGACTCAGATTTAGATAATGACACTGCACGTTCTTGGTGGTACTAACCGCCTCAGCAGCCCGGATTCCCAACCAGAGCGCTTCAACTACTGATCACACGTAGAGCAGGACTCCTGACTAAGACCCTTCCGAGGTTAACTGTGTGTCCCCACAGGAGTTAGAGTTACTTTATACACATGTACACAGAAGTGAATACAGACAATATAGCGATTATGAACAAGAAAATCTTTCATCATCAATGGAGCAGGAGAGCTGGGTAAACCATTGAATTTATAATAAAAATACTGTATGCTTGGTCTTCATCTCATTTCTGGCACAGAACTCCTAAAATCCTTATAGTTTTCTCAGGGATAAGAGCAAAGTAGATGTCTTTCGTTATTCAAAACAAGACCCTTTCAACCTAATCTGAATTTATGTTAATGAGATGACTTTTGGAAAGCCCCCAGGTAACAGGTACAGGGCCTGGTTGCCAGGGGAACTAGCCAAGGTTTGGGGATTAGAACTTTCAGTCCCATCCCCACCCCCCACCTCTGGGGAGCAAGGTGGGCCTGGAGGTCAGATCCATCTCATGATTCCACCAATCTGCCCGTGTCATGAGGCCTCCATAAAAACCCAGAGGAGTGGGGCTCTGGCAGCTGCCTCGTTGGTGGGCTGTGGAGATGTGGGTGAAGCCAGAGAGGGTGCGGAAACTCTGCCCTTTCCCCATACCTCGCACTGTGCATTTCTTCCATCTGGCCTATTCCCAAATCATAGCCTTCTGTAATAAACTGGTAAGTAAAATGTTTTCCTGAGTTCTGAGAACCAATTAATCACTTTGAGGAATTTGGATAGCAAATTTATAAAACCTGAGGAGGGGGTCATGGAAACCTTCAACTTGTAGATGGTTGGTCAGAAGCACAGGTGACAATATGGACTAGCAATAAGCATCCGAAGGGGAGGGGCACAACCTGCCAAATGCTTAACCCGAGGGACCGGAAGTGACCTCCAAGTAGATGTTAGTACTGAATCAAAGCATAAGACAGCCAGCTGTCACAGAATTGCTCAGTGCGTGGAAAGCCCACAACGCTGGTGTCAGGAGTGAAACTGTATTGTAGTGGAGTGTGTGACATGAAGCAAAACACAGGAGGGGTGTGTTTTTTTTTCTTTATAACTATGGATTCTCCTGCAGTGGGATTGTTCGTGCCTGTAATTTATTTAAGATACTTTAGCCTGGACAGTGAGATATTACTGTATTAGGGTGGGAAGCACGCTAGGGCAGTCGCTTGCCCTAATCAGGAATGTATTCCTCAAGGTGGTCAGCTGTATTCTTACCAGAAAGCCCACACTCCAGAGACAGCTATTATAAGTGTTTTGGTTATTCTAATCTCAATCAACAGAAGTGATGTAACAAATGTTCAAAATGGGTTTTCATTAGTGGCTTATTAATTAGCTTAATGAATATTAGAAATGGGCTCTCATTAGTGAATTCAGAAGTATTTAAGACACATGGCTTGTCAAAAATACTTTACAGGCCTGGCTGGTGCGGCTCAGTGGGTTGAGTGCTGGCCTGTGAACCAGAAGGTCGCCAGTTCCACTCCCAGTCAGGGCACGTGCCTGGGCTGCAGGCCAGGTCCTCAGGACGGGGTGCGCAAGGGGCAACCAATCGATGTTTCTCTTGCACATTGATGTTTTTCTCTATCTCTTTTTTCCTCTCTTCCCCTCTCTCTAAAAAATAAAATGAGATCTTTAAAAAAGTATTTTATAGATCTACCTGTCCATTGCATGAACAGGTGTAGCAATACAACAAGTCCTCCAGCCTAAGAGACAGTAACAGAAGCTTGTTCTGTAACTCATTCTGTGCTTGGATCTGAGCCTTGTGGCTGCTTCCTACCAGCCATACGTATACTGAGTGCTGGCCCTGGAATGTTGTATCTGCACAGAGTAAAGCACATTCAGAACAGTGTGATGAAAGCACCTAAAAGCAAGGTGCGACTTAATATGCCCTGTAACTAATAAATGTTTAATAATTGCCTGCATGCGTGGCAGAATCTGCCATGAGATTTTCTGTTATTAAAATCTGGCAGTGAGATTATAGAGAGAGTGTGTTAGTTTGCTGGAGCTGCCATAATAAAATACCACAGATTGGACAACTTAAACAACAGAAATTTATTTCCTCACCATTCCGGAGACTGGCACTCGAAAATCAAAGTGTCAGCAGGGTTGATTTCTTTTGAGGCCTCTGTCCTTGGCTTAATGACCTTCTGACTTTGTCCCCACAAAGTCATTCTTCCTGGCACGTTTACCACTGGGTGTCTGTGCCTCTTCTTTTCATTTATTGATTTTAGAGAGAGAAGGAGGAAGGGAGACAAAGAGAAAGAGAAAGAGAGAGAGAGAGAGAAAGAAACACCAATTTGTTGTTCCAGTTATTTATGCATTCATTGGTTGCTTCTTGTATGTACCCTGACTGGGGATCGAACTTGCAACCTTGGAATGACACTCCAATGAATTGACCTACCCAGCCAGGGCTGCGCCTCTTCTTATAAGGACACCAGGGTTCAACCTAAAGGTCTCTTTTAAAGTTAATCAACTCTTTAATGACTTTCTCCAAATATGGTTATGTTTCAAGGTAGTGGGAGTTGGAGCTTCAACACCTGAGTTTGTGGGTGGACACAATTCAGCCCATAACAAGGGGTAACCTGTATCTGCTCTAACTTGGCAATTACCATCATCTATCGAAAACAACTAATGATTAGGAAAAAAACAGGGTGGCTGAGATTAATTTTGACATGTGGTTACAGAGTGGCCCTGCTGGAAAACTAGAGTGAGGCTGGAGGTAGCAGGTCACAGGTCCTCAGTGTCCATGCACACGTTGTGATAAAACTTCAGCTGCATGACACAGAGACCTAAAACAATGGTGGCTTACACAGCACAGAAGTTACTTCTCCCACACGTAAACTGGTGTCTCAGCCTCGCTTGCGGAACTATCTGGTGTTCAGCCTCCTTCTGTCTTGCTGCTCTGCAAGCTCCTTTTCTTGCATGGTCCGCAATGGCTCAAGATCATGTCCTCCTCCCGGACAGTGAGGAAGAGAAGGGGCACAAACCCAGAGTGCACACACCCCTTCCACTCACACGCCCTTGGCCACAGCTTTGTCGTATAGCCATACCTGCAAGAGATGCTGGGCAGTAGGGGCACTCTTCCGACCATCCATGCGCCCGACTACAAATCAGAGGCTCTGCGCCCAAGGGGAAAACATACCAGAAAACAAACAACAAACATTCCTTCCAAAAGTAGAGAGTAGTGCTGGAGAGGACAGGGCTGAGAATCAGCAGGCAAGTTCCAGCACTGTGCTCTGGTTCTAAAAACATTGAAATACTTGCATATGCATTGGTAAATATTCACTGCTGGAGCCCCTGAGCATCCTCCTCACCCCACCGTTCTCACCACCTGCCCCTCCCCAGGACACCAGGGACCTCCTCTGGGATCCAGTACCTGAAACATTGATAAAGCCTGGTCCACCAGCAACCTCCCAGGCCCTAATCCTGCCCAAGTACCATGTCCCTTCGTATTGGTCAGTGCCCATGTCTTTCTGATTTTTAAAAAATTCAAATATAACTTCTGGAGCCAATGTCTAAAAATCATATTTTATTTAAGAAGTTGAAGAACTAGGGATATTTAACCTAAATAGAGGAGATTTGGCAGGGGGCACAGATCAACCGTCATCTTTAAATATTTATAATCATAAAGCCTACCTTTACATTTTCTTTTGTGTCAATAGACCTGAACTGGGCTCAGTTCTTTGTGTCCTCGTTCAAATTCTCCAAGTGGTCCTGTATCGGTAAGTTATTTTCATTTCACTGACACAGGTGCTAAAGATCAGCGACACTGAGCTACTTGCAGAAGACACACAACCAGCATCAAGTTTTAAACCCCTGGGTGTCTGGCTCCAATGGGAAGATTTCTCTCCACTGCCATACTGTCTACTAGGTACAAGAAGGAGTAGATGTGCTCACATTATAGAGTGGAACTGAGGCAGTACAAGAGAGCCAGGAAAGATAGGCTCAAATTTAAAAAGAACTTTTCAAAATTAAATGTATTGATGAGCTGATAGTAAATTTTATATAGACATATAAAGAGCCTAGATAGTCAGCCCTGGCTCGTGTGGCTCAGTGGACTGAGTGCCAGCCTACGAACCAAAGGGTGGCCAGTTCGACTCCCAGTCAGGGCACATGCCTGGGTTGTGGGCCAGGCCCCCAGTAGCGGGTGTGTGAGAGGCAACCACACATTGATGTTTCTCTCCTACTCTTTCTCCCTGCCTTCCTCTCTCTCTAAAAGAAAATAAATAAAATAAAAACATTAAAAAAAAAGAACCTATATAGTCAGAGCAATCGTGAAAAAGAACAAATTTGAAAGTCTTATACAGCCTGATTTTAAGGCTTACTGGAAAGATACAATAATTAAGACAATGTGGTATTGGCATAAATAGATAAACAGGTGGGAAAAAAGGGAAGTCTAGAAATAGAATCACACATATGAACTCAGATGATTTTTTGACAAAGGCACCAATGATATTCATCAGTGAAAAGTAAGTAATTTTTCAGTGGTACTTGAATAATTGGATATTTATATTGTTAAATAACAAAAACCCAACTTACTAAATTGAAAGATCAAATTGGTTTTATTCAGCAATTCATGAACCAGGTAACATCCCATGTGGCAAATAGAAAAGAAATTTGCCAAACTGTAGAAAAAGAAAGGGTTTAAAGAATGAAAGGTATAACCCACCCCACCACTCTTTTGACATTGCTTCTGTAAGTGCTGACTCTAATATGCAACTTGTAATATACATGTTTGTATAAGAACCCTAAGCTCAGAAGATACAGACCCCAACCTTCAGGCATCCCAGCTCTGGGAGATTTGCTGACCTTCAGCCATGGAACCAGGATGATGTAAAACCAGGACAATGAACACCAGTCCATTGCTTGACCAGTTTCAAAGTCCATATCAGAATAGACTGCTGGTCTGCACGTAGAAAACTTTTCAACCTCCTCCCCTTGATCTCTTTGTTCTGTTTCTCCTCTGCCTCCTCATAAAACCCCTGCCTGCACTGGGAGGGGGAGCTGGTGCTGGGGACAAGAGTCACTCATCTTCTCAGGCTGCTGGCTCTTGAATAATTCATTTTTCCTTACACCAGCACCGGTCTCTCTAGCATTGGCTTTCAAAGCGCCAGGCAGCTGGACCTGGGCTTGGTATACAGGGGGTAGAAAAAGAAAATTGTTAGCAAAGAACACATTGTTTCAGCCAAAGGTTGCCTTCCTAAGGGGAACAGAAGGAGCCTACTGGGTGCATTACTTCCTCAGCGCTGACCAGATATTTTCAGTTTGGCTGGTTAAAGATTGCATTCCTGGGAGGGGTTGAGACCATAGTTAGGTTAGGTATTAATTCTTGGTTTGCTGACATGGGTCTTAGCCAAAGTGACTCCATTTTAAGCCCGTGTTTCTTTTTAACAATATGGAATCAATAAACCTCATTCTCGACTTTACATCACATACAAAAATTAATTTGAGATAAATTATAAACCTAAATGTAAAAGCTAAACTGTAAACATTCTAGAAGAAAATGTAGGAGAATATCTTTGCAGATTGGGTTGGGCAGATATTTCTTAGGTAGGACACATACACACACAAATAACAAGAAAATAAACAACTGATTCAATATATTTTATTAATATTAAAATTTCTGATTATCAAAGGATATTGTTCATAACAATGAATAAGCAAGTTGCAGACTGGGAGAAATATACAGGGTGGGCAAAAGTGGGTCTGCAGTTATGATACGAATAAATAATTAATAAATACTAGAAAGATAACCTTGTTTCACGTACTTACAACTGTAAACCTACTTTGGTCCACTTCTGTGTATCTCTGACAAAGGACTCATAAACAGAAGATACAAAAAACTTCTACAATTCAATAATAAAAAGACAATATTCTTAAATTGGGAAAGCACTTGCAAAAACACTTCACTAAAGAAAATGTTTGTTTGCTGGGCCAATAAGCACATAAAAAAGGTGCTCAGCATTTTTGGTCAACAGGGAAATGCAAATTACAAGCACAGTGGGATACCACTACACACCCTCTAGAAGGGTTAAAATTTTTAAATTCTTATAATTCTGTTACGGGAGAAACTCCCAGAAACTCGACTCTTCTCGCCAATGCCCTAAAGAATTAGAGAGCGGCGAGGGTACTAGAGTGCAAGCAGGGTTTGCAGGTGATCTGTTCTCACGGGAGAGAACGGGCCTTGCTGAGGTAGGCGTGGGGAACCGAAAGGCATAGGTTCAGGGCGAAGCCCACGGTAAGGGCGGCGAAAGTAAGGGCAGCCAAAGGTCTGGGATGCAAGCTCAGGGGTGGTGAGGGCAGGGGTGGCAATCGTGCCCATTGCCAGAGGCCAGGTGGCATGAGGCTGGGCGACGTGGTGGGGGGCGGGGGCGGGGAGGGTGTCAGAGTGCCAAGACTGCCAAGCCGCCCCACCCCCACCCCAGCCCCGCCCTTTGTTCTAAGGACTTATATAATTGGTGGGACAAGGCCTGAGGGGGAAGAAGTTACATATTGATTGACAGGTAAAGGTGGTGCTAGCTTTCCAAGATGGGAGCGTGAATACCCAAGGTGTTAATGGGCTTCTTCCTTTAAGCACTATGGGTCCCTGTCAGCCTTTCAGGCCTTGGGATGAAAGCCGTTTGGAAGGCTTTTTTTTCCCAGATGGTGGAAAAGATACCTAGAATTTCAAGGACTGCTGAGTCAAAACTGCTGAATCACTGGGTGGGACATGTACCCCTCCCTCTCCCTGCCTTTGTTTGCTATCTATCCTACCTAACAATGCCAAATATTGAAAAAGGTGTGGAGCAACTTTATCTCTCTTTTAAAAAAAATTTCATTTGCTTATTTTTAGAGAAAGGGGAAGAGGAGAGGGAGAGAGACACCAATGTGTGGTTGCCTCTCGTGCGCGCCCTACTGTGCACCCGCCCGGCCCACAACCCAGGCATGTGCCCTGACTGGGAATCGAACCAGTGACCCTTTGGTTTGCAGGCCAGCACTCAATCCACTGACCCACACCAGCCGGGGCGCCACTTGACCTCTTAAACATTGCTGGGGAAAGTATAATATGGCCAATTTGGAAAATGGGCATTTTCTTATAAATATTTACCTATCTTGTAATCTAGGATTGCAAAAAATTAAATCATATGCCTACAAAAATATTGTACAAGAATGTTTACTGTGGCTTTACTTCTAATATTCAGACTTTGGAAATAATGCAGACATTTGTCAATAAGAGAATTGATACAGAAATTGAGGTATATTCACACAGTGGGACATTACCCAGCAATAAAAAGGAGCCAGCTATTAATACATATAGCAATGAGATGAATCTCAACAACATTATGTTATGTCAAAAAAACCAAACACAAAAGAGTACACACACTGAATGACTCCGCTTATGTGAAGTCCAGGAAGAGGCAAAGCTAATCTATGGAAACAGAAATCAGAGCTGCAGTTGCCTTTGGGAGGTGGGAGGAGGGTGATGAATGGAAAAGGAGCATGGGGAAATTTTTGGTGTGATGGCAGTTTTCTACAATTTGATGAAGCCGTTGAATACACATATTCCTCAAAACTCATCAAACTACACTTCAGGTCTGTGCCTTTTACTGTATGTAATTATACCTCAATTACAAATTAATTTAAATAAATAAAAGGACGAAATGAGGTGCCTCTCCCAGTATTAAGCTCCTTCACGTTGGAAGTATTCCAGCTAAACTAAACGTTAATCAGAGATACTGTGGAGGGTTCTGTTGAAGTCATCTAAAGAAAAAAATTCATTCATTAAGACCTTGATATACATGATACTGAACTAATCATTCATTTCAAAACAGGAAATACTTGCTTTCACGTTTTATCTTAAAAAGTAAAGATAGATATGAAAATTTACCTTAGAAAATAGATAAGGAAATTTATGCTACCAAGCACTTAAATGCATTTAAAAATGTTTTTGTGCCCTGGCTGGCATGGCTCAGTGGATTGAATGCTGACCTGTGAACCAAAGGGTCTCCAGTTTGATTCCTCGTCAGGACCCATGCCTGGGTCTTCGGCCAGGTCCCCAGTTCGGGATGTGCGAGAGGCAACCACATATTGATGTTTCTCTTCCACTCTTTCTCCTTCCCTTCCCTTCGCTATAAATAAATAAATAAATAAATAAATTTTTTTAAAAGAAAATACAATTTCTAATAAAAAAATGTTTTGTTTCCTTTTCTGAAATTGTTTTCCTGTCTAGCCATATATCTACTTCCCTCTGACAGCCAAACCCTTAGTCATTCTACATTCCTGTATCTCAGAACATGGGTTGTTTGGACATTTCCTTTGTTAAATACCCTCCCCACCACTTCTCCTAAACTTCCGCCCTTCCTTGAAGATGGTATGCAAAAATCCCCTGCACAGTAATACTTCCCCATAAACACTGCTCCTCTCAGTTTGAGTGCTATGTCCACCCTAGGTTTACCTGTAGCACAGCATTGACCCCAGGCCACACGATGCCAAGCTTCCTTCCACCTCAAAGACTCTAGTTCTTCAAACATGTGATTCTAGACTTGAAGGATGAAGAAAAACAGTCAAGCTGTCAGCAGTGTCATCTTTATCAGGTTCTGCGTGAAGGGAACAGAATGAAAGACTATGACTTGGGTGATACTTTTCTGCGGGAACTACATTACTATCCTGCCTGCTGATGGACAAATGCCCACTGAGATTGCCAAACTAGTGTAGCGTTCGAGATTTACAGCTTTGAGACTGGGTATGAAAGAAGTCAGCTCCGTGGTTGCACCGGAAGGGGTCTGCACAGGTGCCATGGGCCTGGGGGCAGGGGCAGAAAGAAAAGATTGAATGAAACTCAAGGCTAAATGCAGAATCTGATATTTATGGAGTACTTTGGTGCCAGGTCCTGTGCTAAACACTTTGTCTCCATTAACCTCATTTAATCTTCATTATAATTCGGTAGAGGTTAAGCAATGTGCCCAAGATTTCACAGTTGGTCATGATAAAACTGGGTTTCACTTCCAGGCCTGCCTGACTGCAAAGTCCATGCTCCTAATCCCCATACTCCACCACGTCCCGGAAAGAAATTGCCAAAATCATGTCGCCCTTTCTCTTGGTTCCAGATGTTCCAACCAGCCCCAAAGGACCAGTTCTCAGTTTTAGGTTGCCTGGGAAGAGGAACCTGCAGTATTCTTCATAACTGGTTCCAGGGTCTCTGTGTCTTCAGCCAGGACACTCTTCTTTGTATTTAAGCTGAGTCCTCCCTGCTCTTGTATTATCATTAGCAGATGAGCTTTAGAATCATGTATACCAATAATTTCAGTTGAACCAGAAGGATGTAGAAACTGCTGCATGAGAATTTTAAATATCCTGGTGCATCTGCTGTTGTGTCTGAGTTTTCTCAGGTTGCTATAGCAAGTGTACTCTCAAACTACATAAAAAGTTCCCGATGAGGGGACATGAGGAGACAAGAAGCAAATATTCATTAAAGAGAGCGGGGAATGGGTTCATTCTCACTAAGACGTAAGTACAGTAGACCATTGAGTACATTGTACCATGAGATATGGATGATCCAAAAAAATGCAAGGAACCAACCTAGTAGACATAAAACTAGGAGCAGGAAACTGCAGCAAGGTAGGTTGAAGTTTTGCAACAATCTTATCCCCTTGCTTGCTTTGTCTAAATAAACTAAAACCCATGTCAAATATATTCAGCACCTACTAGGAACTCATTTCTCCACCCTTTTCCTCTTCTCTTTAGTGCATGTGACTGTATTACGGGGAAATCCTTGTTCTCAGAAACAGTGCTGCAAGCACCCAGAATACGGGTCCTTCTTGCTCAGCCTACAGAGTTGCAACCTTAGGTGACTCAGACCACTGAGATGGTGAGTGGGAGGTTTTAAAACTATGACCCCAAAGCTAGTAAGGGGCAGCATACACATTGAGAACTACAATCAGTAGCTTAGCAACAGTTAGTTGGTTACTGAGTTACAATCAGTAACTTAGCAACAGTTAGTTGGTGAGTTTTTCTTTTAATCTCTTTTCATTTTCTTCAACCAGATGTGAAGCATGAGACTCAAGACAAGTATATTTTTATAGCGATCAGAACAGAGGGAAAGAAAAATGCATGGAGTTTTATCCAGAGGGCAAAGCTGAACAAAGAATTATGGCGGGACACCCTGGTCAGGGTGAGTTGTATGAGATGAGATACAAATAAAAGGAAAAAGAATGAGCCAACTGTGTTCAACACCTGCCTCAGGTTGACTTCTAAGGAAGGATAAAGAAAGGAAACCGAAGCCGGCTGACATGTTGACACTTTCACCTGTCAGCTTCAACAAATATATTGGCTCCAGCATCTCGTCTTGTTGTCTATACAACAACCACATTTGCTTTGCGCAAGTCCAGAAACAGGAGCCAGGCTTTCTGACTGTTGCTTAACTTTGTAACCTTTGCAAGCTTACCTCAGAGCAGATATCTGTTGAGCAGACGGCATTGTGAAATTTTCTGAGGAAGCCTTTGGCTACAACAACAAACAGGGCCACCCCAGGGGTGGGATCAAGGTGTGATTGTGTTGGAACTGAGCCCAGAGGGACTTTCAGCACATTGCACTTCACCGTGCCAGCTGGCAATGGAAGGGGACCAAAGCTGTGATTTGGGTCAGAGGCCTTTCTGAATATAAATGATGAGGAGAGAGATTGAAAGAATTACAATAGTCAGACCGACCAATTACTTAGGTTGCTGTAGGGATCCATACTTGGGGATCCCCTTGAATCTTGGAGCTGGTTCATAATTTGGCAGGCTCAGAAATTCAGTTTTATCAGAACACATGCACTAATTTGAGCCATTATCAATCTTAATCTCTTCTGTGCTCCCAGAGGCTGACAGTGTGGACCACATCCACAGAGACCTCGACCCTTTGCCTGCAGTCGTCTGTGGCCAATTGGAGGCACTAGCAGATCACAGTGTGGTGAAGAAAGGAAGGCAGGGGTCCCCTCCCCCACGTCCTACTCTCCTGGTGGCTGTGGGTTAGCCATTCGTCCACACCGCTCCCCTCTCTGGGTCCCAGTCCAGTAACCTCTTCTCCTTGTCCCTTCGGGCCTAGGGGAGGTAAGAGTTTCCTCCTGTAATGAGCCCCGAATAGTGGATTATTTCTTGCAAAATTTTCACACTCTGTAAATGTAACTTTATTAAACTCTCCTTAAAATACCCAACCATATGTACCATCTCAGAAAACTAACATTCAATTAACCAGATTGATATTCAATCAACATCTGTCAAACTGAGAGCAGGTTTATATATGCCTATGATTATATCCTCTAACTTTATTAGTTTACATTGTTGCAAAGAGAACTTTCAAAACTCTTCATTTTATCCCGTGCACCATGCCTCCAATTTAAAAAGCTGCATTGAGGTACGTGGTCGTATCAGACAATAACATTGTTAAATATGTATAGGTGTTAGATATGCTCGCCCTATAGTGCAGGAATTCAGAGCACAGGTTTTAAAGAGATTAAAATCTACCACCTGTTAGCTGGTTGTGTGGTCTTTGGAAAAATACTTAACCACTCTAGGTTCTGTTTTTTTCATCCTAAAATAGTCATAATAATTGTACCAATTTCTTATGGTTGTTGTGAAGGTTAAATGAGATAATGTACAGAAAATATGAGCACAATGAGCACTCAGAAATGCTAGCTATAATTATTACCATTAGTCAAATATTAAAATAATGATATGCTAACTTTAAAGGAAATTATCTTGTCAGGTTGTTGTGAAGGTTAAATGAATTAAAATGTTTAAAATACTTAAAACAATAATTGGAACATAGCTTAGAGCTATATGAGTGTTAATTGATAAGTATATATCAACTATATATACTTAATAATATACTTAATATACTTAAATGTAAATTCCTAGATATAATTTGATTCCCTTTTCTGCCTTTATTATTCTTAGTCCCTTCTCAAAAAGACGGGGAATATGGTTAAAGTACTGAGAACAGGAATTGGAACACAGCTCAGAGCTATATGGCTGTTAGGCCCTCTAGGCCTAAACCAAAAAGAATCTTCTAACTTCATCCTGAAATTGTTTTGGATTGAAAAATCTTCCATCAAACAAGCATGATTATTTGAAGTTGTGATTTTTTTAATTAAAAAAAAATTTTTTTAAATTACAGTTACACTAATATCATTTTGTATTACTTTCAGGTATGTAGCATAGTGGTTAAACAATCAGATACTTTACCAAATGTTCCTCCCGATATTTCCAGTACTCACCTGGCACCACACATAGTTATTACAGTGTTACTGCCTATATTCCCTGTGCTGTACTTTACATCCCTGTGACTGTTTTGTAACTGCCAATCTGTCTCCTCAATCCCTTCACTTTTTTCACCCAGTCCCCCAACCACCCTCCCCTCTGGTAACCATCAGTCTGTTCTCTGTATCTATGAGTTTGTTTCTGTTTTGCTTGTTTATTTATATTGCTCTTTAAATTCCTCACATAAATGAAATCATATGGTATTTGTCTTTCTCTGGCTGACTTATTTCACTGAACATAATACCCTCTGCATCCATCCATGCTGTCACAAATGGTAAGATTTCATTCTTTTTATGGCCATTTATTATTCATATTTTTTATCTTTTTTTTCCTTCTTCTTCAAAAGACCCTTTAACATTTCTTGTGATACCGGTTTGATGATGATAAACTCCTTTAGCTTTTTCTTGTCTGGGAAGCTCTTTATCTGCTCTTCCATTCTGAATGATAGCTCTCTGGGTAGAGCAATCTTGATCGTAGGTCCTTGCCTTTCATGACTTCGAGTATGTTATGACAATCCCCCCCAGCCTGCAAAGTTCCTGTGAGTAATCAGCTGACAGTCTAATGGAGCTTCTTTGTAGGCAACTACCTACTTTTCTCCCGCTGCTTTTAAGATTTTCTCTTTGTCTTTAACCTTTGGTATTTTAATTGTGATGTGTCTTGGTGTGGTCCCATTTGGGTTCATCTTGTTTGGGACTCTCTGTGCTTCCTGGACCTGCATGTTTATTTTCTTCATCAGCTTAGGGGAGTTTTCCATCATTATTTTTTCAGATAGGTTTTTAATTTCTTACTCTCTCTTTTCTCCTTCCAGCACCACTGTGCTGCAAATGTTGGCATGCTTGAAGTTATGCCAGAGACTCCTTACACTATCCTCTTTTTTTTTTTTTTTGCTGTTCTTATTGGGTGTTTTCTGCTTCCTTATATTCCAGATCACCGATTCAGCCCTCTGCTTCCTCTACTACACTGTTGCTTCCCTGTAATGTATTCTTTGTTTCTGTTAGTATATTCTTCATTTCTGACTAGTTCTCTTTTTTGTTATTTTCATGTCCTTTTTTATGCTGTTGAAGTTCTCACTAGTCTCGTTGAGCAACCTTATAACCATTGTTTTGAACTCAGGTAGTTTGCTTGCCTCCATTTCATTTAGTTCTTTCTGTGGAGACTTCTCCTGTTCTCTCAACTGGGACTTGATTCTTTGTCTCTGCATTTTTTCTGCTTCCATATACTTGTTCCTATGTATTAGGTAGGGCTGCTATGTCTTCCAGACTTGGTAGAGTGGTCTTATGTAGTTGGTGTCCTGTAGGGCCCAGTGGCACAGCCTGCCCAGTCACCAGAGATGGGCAGTCCAGGTACACCCCCTGTATGGATTGTGTGCACCTCCCTGTTGTAGTTGTGCCTTAATTGCTGTTGATGTCACAGGGAGGGGCCAGATCCCAGGCTGATCAGCTGTGAGGACCAGCTATGACTACAGAGAAGTTGTGGGGCTGACAACATGGAGCAGGACTTGTTTCAGTGGGTCTCTGGTATCTGCTGAGTCTACCCCTTGAATGTGTCACTCATGGATGTGGTAGGGTTGTAATCCTGCATGCTCTGAAACTGTCTACTGGGTGTGCTGGCTCTGGGGCCCCCCAGGAGATGCAGACCAAGGCCAGCCACTGCCTGTGCCCTACCTAGGGCCATCTGGCACCAGCTACAAGAGTGATCTGCTGATGGTTGCTCTTTGTGCTGGGCTTGGGGGCACCCAGGCAAAGCTGAGCTGTGAACCAAGGCTGGCTGCTGTTAGTGCTGCGCCTGGGGTCACTTAGCAAGAGGCACAGGGTATACAGAGACAAGATGCTGCTTGTTTTAGGAAAGTCAGAAACATGAGGCAAGTGAGGCCATTTGTATGGAAAAGCCACTGGAAAGAGCTTGGGTGGGCCTGCAATTTGGGTGGGGCAGGGTCTCAGGGAAGCAACAGAGTGGGGCAAACAGTGTGAGCCATATTGATGGAGACTCAGATATGGTACGTGCCTGCCAGCTCTGGCGGGGAGGGGTGCACAGCAAAGGAACAATGGCCTCTGCCAGCACCTCTGTCTGGGAGAAAGCTGCTCCTCCAGCCCTCATCCTGAAGTCATACAACTCAGTTCCTCCTCATATGGCCAAAGCACCCTTTGAGGTGCTGCCCCAGTGCTTGAGCTCAGAGCTACTGAATCTGAGCAGGTCCCTGTGTGGGCCCTTTAAGAGGAGCTGCCTGGGAGTCCAGAAGCCCTCTGTCTCACTCAGAAACAATCTCTGCTGGTTTTTACAGCAAGAAGTTCCGAGGACTTGTCTTCCTGACACTGGAACCCTGTGTTGGGAATTCTGATGTGGGGTTGGGAACCCTTGCTCCTCAGGGGGGACCTCCACAGCCAAGATATTTCTCCCAATTTTTAACTGCCACACATGGATTTGGGACCAGCCTGTTTCCATCTCTGCCCCTCCAACCAGTCTTTATGCGGCTTCTGCTTTAGTTCCCTCATTTGAGGACTTCTGTTCTTCTAGAATTCAGGTAGTTCTGAATGGAGGTTGTTCTGTAGTTTAGTTGTAATTTTGATGTAGTTGTGGGAAGGTTCAATTACTGTTGTGTACCTGAGCTGCCATCTTGAATGGAACTCTAAGTTCTGATTTTTAAGCAACAAGTCAGCTTAGGTCCAAAGCAATTTTAAGCAAGTTTTCTTGAACATTTATTTCTTACCCCTCTGAATGAGACCTTAGGTGTCTTTTTATCTCAGCGGTAGAGTGACTGAAATTTTTCTTCCTATTCCTGCCTCTCACCTGTATCATGCCCCCACAACAGAACAGGTGGTCAGGAAGAAGTGGCCTGGGCCCAGAGCCATTTATAGTTGGTTCATTTTGGGATTTTAGCCCATCAAACTGTACTAAAACTCAGACTACTAAAGGGATAAGTGCTCTGTTAATAAAGCGAGGCCAGGATCATTGGTCTCAAAGTGTCAAGTTTATGATAATAGGAGGATATAAATTTCTTATTTAGAACAAATAAGGGTTTTTTTCTGAATTAATTCTTAACTTCACACGTGTTTGGTCGCAGACGCCCCCAGAGGAAGCCATTCACAACCCAGCAGGCCGCGCTGCTCCCCTGCTCCTCCCTTACCCTCCAGGCTGACGCTGGGGCCGCGTCCTGCCCTGAGGGAGCCGAAGACCTCCGCCTCCGGAGCCTCCCCCGCCCCGCCCCCACCCGGGCTGCAGAGCAGCAGCACTCAGTGTGTGAGTGAGGCTGCTGTAGCCCAGGAAGATGGAGAATGTGAAATTTACTCTGCAAGGAAAAAGCTTAAAGGAACTGAAATTTGACTTTCTTTAAGAGCAAAAGGCATTGGATGAGGAAGCAAAAGAAAGGGGTTAAGGGACAAAGCTAACAAAAGTGAAGTAAAAGACAGTAAGACAGGGTCGAGGGGACATCCATGAAAGACCCTGTCTGAATATCTAAGAAAGAAGGTTCAGCTCCTTGTAGGCAGTTGCTATAGACTGAATGTTTGTGGGTCCCTCCCTTCCCTCCCCCCTCAATTTATAGGTTGCGCTCTAAGCCCCAATGTGACAGCGTTTGGAGGCGGGCCCCTTGGGAGGAGATCATGTCATGAGGGAGGGGCACTCATAATGAGGTTTGTGTTCTTCCTTCGAAAAGGGGCCACGGGGAGCTTCTCTGCTCCTTCTGCTCTGTGAGGCCCAGCAAGGGCAGGCCCTCTAAGAGCCAGGAAGTGGGCCTTCACCAGCCACTGAATCTGCTGGTGCCTTGGTCTGGGACTTCCCGGTGTCCAGAAATGTGAGAACTACATAACGAGTGTGTTTTATAAGCCACCCAGTCTATGGTGTTCCGTGGTAGCCGCCCGAGCTAAGACAGAACAAAGGGAACACAGGGGGCAGGCACAGTGCTTGACCTCCCCCTGTCCCTCCCCCCTGGATCAGTCAGGAATCTTTTAGGTGTAAGAAACTAAAATTTAGCTTAACTGTTAAGGGGAATTTGTTGGCTTCTGATAAAGAAAAACCTGTTTTTCTCCTCCACTCACCACTGTCACCACCTGTCTGGTCTCCAAATACAGGGGTTTGCGCTCTTTTCCCACTCCAAGCAATTCTGCAATACCAGCCAGGGGTTCCGCAGCTCATCCTGCCTCTGCTACCTGAACATAGCACCAGGCCCCACCCATTAAAGGCTCAGTTTCATAAAACTGCCCCTCCCCCCATCCCTTCGAACACGAATCATAAGTCCAGGTTGCGGTCTGTGCTTTTGGCAACTGGCTACGCAGCAGAGGGTTCCTTCACCACCTCTGCGTCACTGAGTTTGCTACTGTACCTCGAAGAGCTAAAAAACAGAAAAAAGAAGGTTTACTTGCTAGATTACTGGATTGTTACAAAGCATATTAAGCGGTAAAAGTGAACAGTCAGATAAAGAGATACACAGGGTGAGACCAGAAAGGGTCCTGGGCAGTGGCTCCGCCCCCATGAAGTGGCGGACCCACTGCCCTGCAGCACAGGGAGGAGCTCTTGCACCCGCGCCCAGGAGCTCTCCAAATCCCATCCTTTCAGGTTTTTATGGAGGCTTCGTTACATGAGCACGCTTGATTAAATCATTAGCTGTGATTGATGATTAAGCTAATCTCCAGGTTCCTTCTTCTTGGAAGTCAGGGGTTTAGACTAAAAACTCCGAACATCTAATCGTGAGGTTGGTTCTGCTGGCAACCAGCCTTCATTTTTTAGGGGTTTTACAAAATCACCTGATCAATATAAACTTAGGTGTGGTCGAAAGAGCTTGTTATAAATAACAAAATATATCTATTTCTGTTGTCATTTAGGAAATTTCAAAGATTTTAGGAACTCTGTGCCAAAGATGGGATGAAGGCCAACACCGCCTGTGCCACTTAACGAGGGGAGCACTTTCTGAGAACTGCCTCCTTAGGTGGTTCTGTTATTGTGCAAACATCTTAGAGTGCACTCACACACACCTACATGTTTAAGTCACTACACACCTAGGCTCTGTGGTAGAGCTTATTGCTCCTAGGCTACAACCCTGTACAGTATGTTACTGTAGAAAACAACAGGAGATTAAATCAGTACAAAAGAAAATGATGCAACCGAGAGGCGGGGTAAACCCAAGAGGTATGAGGTTGCCACGATCATAACGCAGCATACTGTCTTACGGTCTTTTTGTAGGTGGAAAAGATACATCCTAAAATAATGACAAAAGCATAGTACAGTCAATACATAAACTGTCACCATTTATTGTCATTATCAGGTACTCGGGGCTGCACATAACTGAATGTGCTGTACCGTTACCCTGTTGACAGCACAGCAGGTCTGTAGACAGCAGCATCATTGCAAACACAGGAGTCATGCATTGCACTGGACTCTCCCGTGACTATGACATCACTGCTTGGTAGAAAGTTTCCAGTTTCATTAAATCTCATGGGATCATTGCCATATCTGCAGCCTGTCGTTGACTGAAATGGTGTTATGCTGTGCGTGATTGTATCTTACTGTAAATCATAGTGTTATACTTCTATAATCAAGAAGTCCAACGGGTAACCTGATTTCAGGATCTAGGGGTCCGAATTACAAGAAAAGGACTATGTTTTTCACTACCTCTTCGTTCTACAGGCAGCTAGTCATTTTGGCTCCAGGCATGTTTTCTCCATGTGACAGCAAAGGTGATCACTGGTTGTCGTTGGCCTATGTCATCCTGAGAGTTAAAGAGAGAAGAGAGAACCTCACCTTAGTGTATCATTCAGTCTGCGTAAGTTCCTGAAGAGGGCCCTGGTGAGTGGGCATGCCCACCTCTGTGTATTCAATAGGATGGGGTGTTCTAACTGTGTAGCTGGAAACATGTGCCCTCCATAACCACGCAGTGTGAGCAGAGGGCGCTTCTCAGAAGGAAGGCTTGAGAACAAGTACCCACTCTGTTGACTTGAAGATTTTCCTAAACTCTCAATTAAAAACTGGTTTAACATGGATGGAGTTTGGTGCGTATTCAGTTTGGGAAAAGGGACACTGCTGATCTGACAGCATTGAGGAGAGGTCACAGGTCATTTTCTCTGCCCGGTCACTCTCGGAACTCTTTGTACTTTAGAGTGGACCATTGATTGGCGATGGCAACCTACCTAGCAATTACAACCCAGGTTTTAAAAATGGAAGGCACCCTCCACTGAACCATCTCCCCACCTTACCCTCCTCCTGTCCAGACAGTAACTAGGGACACACCTGTGAGACAGAAAAAGAAAGTGTCTTGGCACAGATTGGTCATCAACAATTATTTCTTTCATTTGTTTTTTCTTTCATACTCTCAGTTCCCCAATCTGTTTTTTCTTCCCGTTGTGGGGTAAAGCCAGAATGAAAAGAGGCCACGGCTGTACCATTCATAATTCCTCTGAGACAACTCCACGGTGCCCCTCAGTTTTCAGTGATGGGGTTTCTGACACCTGGATTTTATAATTCATCTACTAGTTTCAGTTTAATGATAAACTTTTAAAAATAACTTTTGTAGCACCACCCACCCCAGAGCGTCAGCCATTTAAATAGAACATAATAGTTTTTTAAAGAAATAAACTGTTATTTCTTTATACAGTTTCCCACATCCAAACACATTTGCACACACAGTCGAGCTGAGTGAGATGCTCAAGTTCCTGTTCTCGGAATGCCTCCTCTCCTGGCATCGGTGCCCTTCCAGAAGCTAATATGAAGTTATTCTTTCCGAGACATCACCCTTGAGTGATCACTTCCAGGTCTGATTATAAATAAATTTTACAATATAAACAGTAATTGTAGATGTAGTGGTAATTAGGCTGACCTTCTTTTGTTCATATATGGATTTAAAGTTTCATGAGTTTTGCAAGGTGCACATGCCTCCTGCTTTCCCCAGAGGTGACAGCTCTTGGGTGGGGACCTTTGCTTCAGTCCTGCGTGGCCACCCCTTCCCTCTCCTCGCATCCCCAGAACGGTTTTAAGCAAAGGTGAAGGAGGAACTTATTTACAATGTAGTGAAAGACTTTAGCTCTGCTATTTACTAGCTATGTAAGGAAAAGAATTAATTTTAAAAAAATTTTATTTTTTTTACATGAAAAAGTGATAATAAATTCTTGAGGGCTTGTGTGAGAATCAAGTAAGATGTGTTCAAAAACACTTCAGGGTGCTTGTAATCCTGTATTTGTTTCCTTAGTGATGTGATCGTAGAAGCTGATGAGTCTGTGAAATATCTTTCCTGTTCGTTGTTGACATACAAAATTCTTTTCCAGAAGACAAAACCTTTCATGCCCACTTAGAAATATGATTGAAATTGTAAATAACCTTCTGGCAGGTAACAATGAAGGTAAATACATTCAGTCATCAAGGCAAGACAAATGTATGGCCACACAGCCCCCCACTGCTCCTTCTCTCATCAGTGATAGCCCCTGCCAATGGGTCAGGGCAGAGGGCGCCCTCAGCCTGCAGGACTCCAGGCAGACAGTGACCACCTACCGAAGTGTTTCCATGCGCAGGCATCGTTCCCTCTGCCTCCTTTCAGAAAGACAGGACTTGATTAGAGGATTGGGGGAAGGCTGGAGGAAGAAAGTAAAGGAGCATTCATTGCTGGGTGTAGCAGTGACAAAGGGCACCAGGAGAGGAAAAGGCGCAAGTTCTCTGGCTTGATATGTTGTCTAAGATGTCACCATTACCCTGAGAGGCATTCCTCAGGGCCCAGTTGAAAAGGCTGCCCCAAGAACTACTAAATAAAATAATCGCTAATTGTATAGTACAAGTAACCAATGGTGTTAGAGAAAATAACAGGAGACACGCTTTAGACAAACAGGACAGCGGAATGCCTCTCTACCAAGATGACGTTTGGGCTGAGATGTGAAGAACGGTCTTTAGCAACCAGCCGTGCAAAGAGGAGCAGCTACAAAGGGAGCCAAGTAGGAAGTTTTGGTCAGAATAAACGTGGGCTCCTCAAAAAGTTGTACAAGAACCAGGGTGGCTGGAGCAAAGTGAGCTAGTTAGAGTGACAGAGAATAAGTTTAAAAAGTGAGCAGGGAGGGATCACACAGAATCCTGGGAACTGGGACAGATATTGAAGAGTTTGTAGTTATATGATCTTAGTTTTAAAAGCCTTCCCTGGCTACTCTGTGCAAATTGGATGGGATGGGTCAAGGGAGAAAAGAACAGAAAGGTTAGGAGACCAAGTGAAAGTGGACAGTGGCTTAGTCTGTAGAACTGGACAGTGGTCTGTGCTCTGGACGTTGACAACAGAGGAAGTTGTTGATGCACTGAATGCAGGGAGTCAGGAGAACAGAGGAATCATAGGTGAATCCAGGTTCCTCGATGGTGCTGCCCTTCACCCAGGGGACGACTAAGAGGAAAGACATTTTAACAGGCAAGTGCGATTTTCTTGCAGAATAAGTTTGTATGTCTTTCAGTGGACAGTCTCATGGGAAATTCTGGACATGGAGCTGAGGAAAACAGCCAAGACAGAGAGCAAGAGGGAATATATCCTCTTATGGGGCTGTTCTTTCATTCGACAGACATGTATTGGCCACCAATCATGTGTCATCAATCATGTGCCAGACCTTTTTCCAGGTGTTGGGGTTGTCAGAGCTCTTGCTCTCACGGAACTTATATTCCACTAGGTGAGGTGGGGATACACAAAAATAAGTACATCACATAAAAATCAGTGATAAGTGCTATGAATAAAATGAAGCGATGTAAGGGATAAAGAAATAAGTGTGCACGTACAGGGGTGTGGTTTGCTATTTGATACGTGGTGGTCAGCAAATCCTCTCTGACAGAGTGACTGACTGCTTAGAGCGCTGAGGGAGGCGAGAGATCAGTGACGGGGACATCTGGGGGCATTCCAGGCAATGGCCCCGTTGGTTGTGCTCCAGGGCCTTCAAGGAGGCCTGTGTGGCTGGAGCAGAATGATGGGGGCGGGGGGAGTGCGGTGGGAGATGAGGACAGCCCCTGTGCCCCAGAGCTCGCCAGGACACACGTCAGCCAGTCCTAAGCTGTTTACACTGTCCTGCCTTGTCTGTCCTGCAGAATCCCCACTGAGGGCTGCGGCTCATGCTTTCCCCAAGCGCCGGCTTCTGCCACCCGGCCAAACCCAGTGATTCGCCATGTAGCCCCAGGAAGCATGGCATGCCCCTCCTCTCGGAAACTACAAGTAAAAAACATCTTCGACTGGCATTAACCTCCTCATTTCATCACTCAGTCACCTTTATACATTAAGACCCAGGCGCAAATCGTCCACCCCAAACAATTTTCTTTCCTCTTCCTCTCCCTCTTCCTCTCCCTCTTTCTCTGAGTCAAAACCACCTTTCTTCTCCGTGTTCCTTACCTAACTTTCACTTTGCCATGTCTGAAATATAGTTTCTTTGCCCAAGCAGTCTGATCTACGCTCCTCACGTCTCTGAGACATGGACAATTGATACTGGTCGATTCTTGGTGGAACCATTTGCTTTTCTTGAGGTTCATTGCTGCCTTGGCACCATTCCTTGTAGGTGGCAGGCTTCCTCTTATGCTTTTGGGCACTGCTTCAATTCTCCTTAATCCTGATAGTCCTCAGCAGAAATCTAGAATATCTTCAAGCAACTGCTCAGTCTTAGAGATGCATTTCCACTCTACTTAGTGCCTCCAAAAGTTATTATGGTTAATATGTCTGTGCTGTAATGCTACCTCCTGAACTATGGTTCGTCCAGTGAAGTCACACTGTAATGATAATTAGAAAAGAGGTAACACACATGGGGATTTGATTCAATAACAGTGTGTCTGGAAGGTTTATTTGTTGTTTTTTGTTTTTACTGCTAATATTCATGACAACCTGGAAGGCACTCTTGTCCAGCATGTTCATTTTACTGAAACAAGGTCAGCAAAATCTGATAATAGTGTTTAAGCATCCCTGTACAACCTATACTAAACACTATCATTTAGTATCCTCTTGTTAGCCAAGGCAGCTGGATGTTAATAAAGGAAGGCAGCAAAGGGAACCATGTATGAAGCATAAAAAACTGGGCAGCTGAATCAGACACTGACCCTGCTTTACCAGGAAGTTGCAGTATTCATTGGCTCCCCAGGCGACCTCGGGACCTAATCCCCTGAAGAACGCAGGAAGGATCTTACCGGTCTTTAGCCAGGATTACCAAGCAGGAGATAAAACAGCAGGAGAAACCCCTCTGCAGGGCGCTCCTGCAGCAGAAGCCAAGATGGCTCAGGGGGAGGTGCTTCTACTGTGAGGCACGTGCAGTAGAAGCGAAGAAAATGACCACAGAGGACGGTTAGTCTAGCCTGGGAGAAGGATCCATAGGTTAAGGGACACAGGACCCTGAAGATCTAAAAAGCGGTTGGTTAGGGGCAGGAGTCAACACCAGCCCAGGAAAGACAGGGAAGCTAATTGATTAGTTTGAAAGGACACCTGAGATAATATAATCAGCCTAACGAAGGGGCATGCGCACTCTCTCCCTGTCTCCCCCTCTTCCCCTCTCCCCTTCCCTCCCCTTTACCCCTGTGCCCCCTCTCTCTTACCCAGTAACCTGCACTGACCCCACGTGTTCCCTCGTTCTCCCTCCCAAGCAGCCCTGCAGGCTGAGGTGCCTCCTGTGGCCCAGGGGCCACGAGGACACCAAGCACGGGCCAGGGCACAGCGCCATCAGAAGCGCAGCAGGGAACAGACAAAGCTAGCCAGATGGGGACAAAGGCAGGACTCAACTAGGCTTTAACGCGGACTGAACTGATGGCAGCGAATCTCTGGACACCGGCCTTATTCCTGGGCCCTGATGAAGACAAGGCTGGACATTTTCCACTGAGGGACGGATGGAGATAGGACATAGGGAACCTGGGGGCAGCCACTTATTTCGGCCACAATAAACCTCACAACTAAGCCTCATCCTCTCATGTGGGTCTGGGAAACGCTTTTCTCATGACACTGCAGGGACCCCACTTCTACCAGCAACATCCTGACTACCTGTATTCCAACGATGACACAGACACAAAACAGTTTAACACAATACCATGAGATATGCTCGTGTGTTATAATGATTAATTCCCAATTGCTCACTCGCTAGCTAAAGCATAGGCACAAAGTGCTGCGCCTCCCCTCCTACCAGGCCTGCTGAAATATGGAACAGCCGGTGCTCAGACACTGACACCAACAGCAGTGAGAGCCCTCAGAGGTAGCTTCCCAGGCTTTAGGCCTGGCCTTCCAACTGCTTCTGGCCTGGATTTCCCTCCTTGGTGACTGGTAACTTGGTGTTTTGTTTCAATATTAGGTTTCAACTGGCTAGAATGTGTTAAGTACCTTCGTTCTCCACAATGTACATCTATTGAGCTTCCTCTTCTTATTCCTCAGATATCCCTTAAGAGGCCCCTCAGTGACATGGAAAGGCCACCTGGTTTTGCAGCACCTATCCGCATGTATCTCTCAGTCCTTCAGGAGAACCATAGCCACAGCCCGAACCCTCCTTCTTTCCATCGTACCGGAGGAGCAGGTCTGAACAACCTAATCCTAGTTCACGTAATCCTGATTAGGTGTCAGTTACCCTAGGACGTGATGTGCGCTCATTCTCAAGGTGCTGCTATTGCTCAACTGCTTTGGGATTTTCTAGGTCAACTAGCATTTATCTGAGTAATTAACAAGCCCAGTTCCCTGCTGTGCTAAAACCTTTCAAAATCATACAAAGATGGACCTGTAAATTCTTAATCCCACTTCCATACCCTGCCATGGCGATTGGTGTCATAGTCGCCTTGCGTGGGTTTGTCCTTCAGAGTGCAGTAGGAAAGTCGTTCCAGATTTCAGGGAAGAAATTTTAAGACAAGAGACAGAAATGGGGGGAGAGAAATGTCATTGGTGCACCCACTAAAGAAAAACCTAAGAACTTCAGCTCTACGGGGATTGGGGACTGAAGTCAAACAGAGATGAATGTCAACCCTATGTCAGCTGAAATCTAAAATGTAGTCATTCATTCGGGCTATAGCTTGGAGTTATGTGTTTCTATGTAGCTGTGACTTTGAAGATGTACTATCAGTTGTGGTGTTTTTTCCCTTGGACTCAAGGCAAAAGGACTTGAGTGGAAGGTTGCCCATTACTATAGCAACATTTGAGGGAGGGAGGATGGCTGAAAGGGAGAACAATATGCCCCCCATTTAGAGATTCTTTTCTCTCCTCCTCATAACTGCTCTTTCTTATTCCTAATGTAGGGATTTTGCAAATTAGCCACAAAAAAGAAAGCCTAACACCGTTGGAGTAACAAGTAATTTTTTGAAAAAGACAATATTCATTTTATTTATAAGCTTCGGTATATTGATTATAAAAAACTTAATCTCATGCAGTGTATACAGCTTAATTATACCACTGCTATGAATCTTCAACAGTTTAGCATACCTGGCATAAAGCAGTCGCTTGATAAATATTTGCTGATCGATTTTAAAAAGACCTACAGTGCTTGGAAAGTAAACATCAAAAGTTTTGATGTTTAACAGTGTTTTTCTGTTTTGTGTAAATAACCAAAGTCCTCTGAGAAAACATAACAAACTCTGCAAAGAGCCCCAAGGCCCAGTGATCTATTGGGCAGCTCTATCGATCTTCCTTCAGCTCAGGAGAGCCAGTGTGTGCCAGTGCTCTGCAGGTTTGAAGGAGCAGGAAATGTTTTTGCTGGGCCAGTGGGAGCCCTTGCTCTGCCAGGGCGTTATGTTTCCACGAGAAGGCAAGCTTTCTCTTGGTGAGGGTCTCTCCTACCCCTTTCTGGCACATTTTCCTGGAAGGCTGACTGGCCTGGATCCAACACTGGCTAACTTCTTCGCACTCACTCTTCTTGCACACTGACTGTTCTAGGAATGTGTGGTCAGATTGGGCTGTTAACAGACTTCAACCACATAGAAACTGGAACCACTCTGTGGTCCTGCTTACTGACATTTCAGCCACCTTATTGGCTCTGCACAGCTACAAATGCATGTAAGCCTGTGATCTATGGGCTCTGGGATGACGCACAATGAAAGCCTACCTTTAATTGGACAAATGAAGTCCTTTCCTGTGGGTTTTCCCTGTGCTCAAGAAATAGTGCATTAGAAATGCAGCCTGAGTGTCCACCCAAACAGCACGATCTGTGTGTCTGTCCCCCAGGAGTGCTGACAAGAGCAGGACAGTGACAGGATCTTTCAGGCAGGTTCTGCCACTTCCACAGTGGGCTCTTTTCTACTTTTGTGTGGTCGTAAGCTGTTTCTATTTTCATTTTCAAAGCATCTCCATACATCTATTAACTCACATTATAAGCACAGGTTTTAGAACTTAAAGTGTATTTAAGTAATTTCTTTTTTACCACAAAATATTATATTTTATTTTAGTAGATATCAATTAAAAATTCAATACACTTAATATTTTATTGTTTCTTCATTATCTGCTTATCTCCCTCAAAAATAAGAAAACTATATGTACTCATTAGCTAATTAAAATTTTTTCAGCACTGCTGATGTCTTACCGACTTCATTCTTATAATATTATAATTGTCTCTACTGTTGGCTCACCCCGTCTGGGACACATTCATATGGTTCGCCCAGCACCCTTCCCTCCTAGGGGAGTGCTCCCCTCCTTTCTGGTAATGCTCTGCCCCCTCCTCCAGCCACGTGATCCAAGTAGAGTTTATCTCTTTTTACCTAACACTGACCCTCTGACGCAGGGGTGGACAATGACCCAGTGTAATCAATTACAGCTCTTTCTTAGAACTTTCTGACTGGATCTCAAGGGGAAGGGGGCTCTTTGCTTTCTGATCAAGAGAGTCTTTTTTGGCTTAAGCAAGTCCCAGATGGGTATTGTCACTTGCTACTCTTTTCCTGTACCTTGGCCGTAGGCTTTCTGGTCCTCTAACTTAATTACTGGCTTTAAATTAGTAAATTAAGACAAAACATAATGTCATGATACTTTTGCTTTGTCCTATTCCCCTTTTGTAAACTAGGGATATTTTAATGGCTCTAAGGGTCACAAGAGAGAAGAGTTGAAGATAGGGACCATTTAGAAACTGCATTGCTTTGAAACAGGGCAGGTGACTGAGTGTTCAACTCCAAAAAAATTCAGCCTCTGGGGAAGAAATGGTGGAAGGAAAACTATTTGAAGTTATTTGAAAAGCTGTTGTGTGAAGAAAGGCGTTGTTGCTCTTTATTTAGTAGAAGCATTAATTGCATGGTTAAAATTAGTATAGAATCTGATTGCTGTTTTTTACAAAGAGAGAAAATAGTTTCTAATAATGAGAGCGTACGGAAGATGAAACAGGCCTGCACTCAAAAAGTAAGAGTCTCAGAGACTCAGAGGTTATTGATTAAGGACTCTTGGGAGAAAGTAGTACCTTAGAGACTTTTTAAATTCTTCAGAGACTATGGAGATGTGGGTAGAATATTGCTGGTGACAGAGGCTGGGAAGGTGAAACTCTGCCTAGGATTGGAACTAGGCCCAGTGTGAGATAAGAACAGGTCCTTATTTTATATCCTACCATGTTGAAGGGACTAGTCACTAACTTCCCCCACTTCATTTGTTTAAATTATTTAAGTGGTAGCTGGAGGATCTGCCCCTCCAGATCTTGGTTTGCTTAAATGGGAAATGGGAAACTTGGACTAGATTAAAAGTCCCCAGACTTTCCTGCTAGTTCTAGCAGAGGGTACTGAGAGAGGGTTCTAAAGATGAGAGAGGTGGAGGGTGCGACCTCCATTATTCCACATACAGTAAAGTTCAGCACTCTCTCTCCACATGCCGCCCCCACCCCCTTGGTGCTACCTTAAGGCCGTGGAAGTGCATGGAGGGAGGAAGTGCTGGGGAATGAAGGGGCACGTGTGGCACTGCTTACATAGTTTGTGGGGCCCTGTGCAAAATTAAAATGCATGGCCCCTTGTTTAAAAGTAATAAGAATTTTATGGCAGCAGTGGGAGAGCATTAAACCAAGTGTGAGGTCTTTCTAAATGTGAGGCCCTGTGTGACTGCATAAGATATAATCCCGTGATGCCAGCTCTGGATGTGTGACAACACCCCGTACCAGTTAGACAGCTTTAAAACAGTAGATTTGCGGCGATTTGGTTAATTTTAAAATTCCCCTTTGGCTATAATCAAGATACTTCAATCAATAAATTAATTCAAAGCTTCACTGACCATATATACACTAAAATTTTTTGGAATGTTATACTAAACAATAGAAGAAACAAATAAATACCCAACAATTACTAAATTTCCCTGAATTTCCTAAAATTGAAATGAATGTAGCTTTGGTTCACTATGACAAAGAGGCCTGCTAATCAAGAGGATGTGACTGCCTCGCCAGAGCACAAGTTTTACCCCCATCTGTCTTCGTTTTGCATGGAATCCAACCGTTTGTGCTCTCTTCTGGGACTGGTGTCAATGAACCATTTTTCTGCAACCACTTCCCGCACTGTAAGTCCTTTAAGTGCCCAGCCCTGTGCTAATGTTACACAAATGGAATTTAAACAAAAACTGTTAGTAGATATAAAGAGGAATATTTTGTAATGATGAAAGTATCAATCCATGATGAAGATACAACGGTTACGATCATGTGTGTGCCTGACAGTAGAGTCTCAAAATGCCTAACACAAACCTGACAACATTAAAAGGATAAATAGACGATTCAATAAAAACAGCTGGAAATGTCAACATCCCACTTTCAATAATGGGTAAAACAACTAGACAGCAGGTCAACAATAAACAGAAGACCCGAACAACGCTTTCACCCAGAGACATGATGGACAACGCTAAAACACTCTACTCGACAGCAGCAGAATGCACATTCTTCTGGGAACCCATGAAACCTAAGCCCAGAAAAACCATATGTGAAACCATTAGACAAGGTTCAATAAAAAAGTACTGAAATAATAATCATAATGTGTAATCTGTGACCATAATGAAATGGAATTAGAAGTTGATAACAGAAGGAAATTCAGGACATTTATAAGTATGTAAAAGTTAAACTATGTGCTCCAAATAGTCATCGGATCAAATAAGGAACTAAAATAGAAATTAGAGGTCCTTGCCACCACCGACATGGAGACTTTGTACCTAGTCTCTCCCATTCTTAGAGTTCGAGTGCCCTGACCTGAAGCAGAAGGACCCGCCCTGGGTGCACGTACCCTCGGCCATGACGGTGTGCTATGGCGTTGGCATCTCACTCTCTCAGCACCAGAGGGATGATTTGCAATGTTGCCGTTGAACCTCCAAGTGTGGGCTCTGTGACTGAAGAACGTGGGCATTGGAGACCAGTGGCGCTCTCGGCCTGCAGAGAAAATGGACCATATATTATGGAAGGGCTTGCATCCAGCTTCCTGTCTACAATGGGAGGTTTAGGTGTCATAATCCTGGACCGATCCAATGCTCCAAACATTTCAGACCTCAATTGGTTTCTTCTTCTCCTCCTTGGATTATTCCGTGTCCTATTGAGGTTTTTCATGGCTGGAGTATTCACAAGAACGAAGCTGCCGGGATAGCAGATGGGCCGGAGTCCCTTTTGAGAGGAAATCTGTGAACACTGGATTTGTTCCTGTCACTGAAGTTTCAGAGGCGACACCAATCCTCTGATATGATGTGGGAAAGTATGAAAAGCAGTAGAAAAGAAGCATCTAGTAGAAAGTGTGGGAAGCATATTAAAGCTCGGACTAGACTATCTTCTGGGTATCAAAGAGCTTATCACACTTTTTTCCCGCTGACCTAAACTGACATACCAATGATGTTAAGTGGCATTTTTTCTCAGTTTTTAATTTCCTAAAGAAAATGTACTCCATTCCTAAAACTATAATATTGACGAGAGTGATTATTTTCTACAACTCTCTTAACATTTTGTGGAGATAACATTCCTGACTTTCAGAAATCAATGTAAAATCAGGAAGTAAGGTCCCATAAGCTGAGAACTCTGGACAGCTGATGTGGTGGCGTTTTGCCTTTAAACAGGGTGCACGGCAGTGCATTGTTTCCGATGTGTGCGTAGGACTGCTCCCTGAGCAATGAGGTGCAGGCAAGGAGCAGAAATGAATAATTTTTAATTAATGCCTCCTGTTTTCATTTTTTAATTGATGACATTAACCTTTTGTTCTATAATTATTCCGCCCTGTCTTTTGATTTTTGCTACTGTTGGTGCCCTGAGCTCTCAAAATATGGTTGGCAGGAAGCCTGTGGGGGCAGCTTCGCTCCCCATAAATGTTCAAGTGTCGGCTGCACACCTGCAGCTGAGTTGTTGGGAATGTGTTAGGTGAAAGTCTCCTTCATTCATTTTCAGAAATTAACACAATTTTGAGCACATCTGAAAACATCTCTAGACTAGTGTGGCCTTCTGCTCATTGTTGTTAGCCAGGCCTTTCAGTTCTCCCTGACTGGCCATGAACTTCACCTCTCTAGTGGCTCAATTAATTCTTATCCTAAAATCTTTCAGTTTACAGGAAAGTTTTCTTTGAAGGTAAGTTTTTTTTTTCTAATTCCAAGGCTGATCTAAAAATATATGCACCCTTTTGTTCATAGCAGCATTATTTACAACAGTCAAGGCGTGGAAACAGCCCACGTGCCCATCAGTAGATGAGTGGATAAAAAAGCCGTGATAAATTTACACAATGGAATACTATGTGACCATAAAAAGGAAATCTTACCTTTTGCGACAGCATGGATGGACCCGGAGAGCGTTATGCTAAGTGAAATATGCCAGTCAGAGAGATAAATATCCTATGATCTCAGTTATATGTGGAATCTAATGAACAGAATAAACTGATGAACAAAATAGAAACAGAAGCATGGACACATGGAACAGACTGACAGCTGTCAGAGGAGGGGAAAGGGAGGTCTGGATGAAAGAAGGTGAAGGGTTTAACCGGAGAACTTTGGTAAGTAGCCCATAGACACAGACAACAGTGTGGTGATGGCCTGAGGGAATGGAGGTGGGAAGAGGCGGGGGTTGGGGACATCTGCAATAGTGTTGTCAACAAAAATTAAGTAAAATATTTTAAAAAATAAATGAAATAGAAATTAGAAAACACTTTGATATGAATGAAAACAAAAATGCAACATCCCAAAACATATATGGTGCAACTGAAACAGTGCTCAGAAGGTAATTTATAGCTGTAAATGCCTATGCTAAAAAAAAAAAAAAACAACTCAAATTAGTAACAACTTTCTACCCTAAGGCACAGGAAAAGAGCAAACTAAATCCAAAGTAAGCCGAAAGGAGGGAATAATTAAGAATACAGCAGAAATTAATGAAATAGAGACTAGAGAAACAATAGAGAAACCCAACAAAACGAAAACTTGATTTGTTGAAAAGATCAACAAAATCAACAACTTAGCTAGACTGCTAGACTTTAGATAGACTGGAGAGAGAGAGTGAAAGGGAGAAAGAGAGAAACAGACTCAAAGTACCAAAAACAGGAACAAAAGAGAAGATACTATTAGTTATCTTACATAAATGAACAAGAAAGAATATAAATATTATTATAAATGTAAAAAAATACTATGAACATACAGTTGTTTTCAACAAAGTAAATTAATTAGATGAAATGGACAAATTTCTAGAAAGATATAAACTACTAACAATGGCTCCAAAAGAAATAGAAAATCTACATAGACCCGTAAAAAGAGATTCAATTAGTACTAGAAACCTTCCCGCATATGGTAGCCCAAGCCCAAATATGTTTACCGATGAATTCCACCAAACGTTTGAAGACAAATGAATACCCACCCCACAGAGTCTTCCCAAAAGCACAAGGGGAGGCAACAGTTTCTGACTCATCCTACGCTGCTGGTTTACCTCTACACAAATCCAAAGGCAGCATCACAAGAAAACCACAGGACCACACCCATTCTGAATACAGATGCAAAAATCCTCTACCAAGTACTAGCAAACCAAAGCCACTGTTACATAAAAGGATTCTACACCAGAACTAAGTTAGATTTATCCCAAGAACACAAGGTTGTTTTAACAAATAAAAATTCATTAATGTAATATACTATATAATAGAATAAAGGACAAAAACCAAGTGAGAATCTCAATTTGGCACCAAAAACACTTAAAAAATCTCAATACATTTGCATGATAAACATTAATAAACTAGAAATAAAAGAGTACTTCCTCAACCTGATAAGTATATCCATAAAAATCCCAAACTAACATCATGTTTAATGCTGAAAGACTAAAAGCTCCTCCCTGAGATTAGGAACAAGCAAAAATGTGAACAAGTAAAGAAAGCTCCTTTCACATCTTTTCAACATTGTACTGGAGATTCTAGTCAGGGCAATTAAGCATAAAACATTGAAAATAAAAAGGCATCCAGGCTGGATAGAAAGAAGTAAAACTATTTCTATTAGCAAATGCCATGACCTTGTGAATAGAAAATGCCGAGGAATCAACACACATAAACTCTTAGCACTAATAAAGGAGTTGAGCAATGCTGCAGAACGCAAGAGCAATATACATTCAATTGTATTTCCATGCACCAGCATAAACAGTCAAAAACTGAAATCAAGAAAATAATTCCATTTATAATAGTACCAAAAAGAATAAAACATTTAGGAAAGATTAATAAAAGAAATGCAATATTCGTGCATGGAAAACTACAAAACATCATTGTAAAGATATTAAAGCCCTAAATAAATGAATTCATGTTTATGAATTGGAAGACAATATTTTTAACATGACAATATTCTCCTAATTGGCTTACAGATGAAACATAAACCCTATCATATTCCCAGCTGGCTTGTTTGCAAAAATTTACAAGCTGAACCTACACTTCATATGGAAATGCAAATAACCTAGAATAACTGATACAATCTTGAAAAAGAAGACTCATGCTTTCCAATTTCAAAATTTACTACAAAGCCATAATAATCAAGATAGTGTGGCACTGAAATAAGGACAGTCATATAGATCAAAGCAATAGAATTGATCTAGAAATAAACCCTCATATAATTCAATTAGGAAAAAAATAATCTTCAACAAATGGTGCTGGGACAACTGGATATCACATACAAAAGAATGGAGTTGGTCTTCTTCCTCAGACTATACACCAAAAATTAACTCAAAATGGATTATGTACCTAAATGTAAAAGCTAAAACTATAAATCTCTTAGAAGAAAATCTAAGTATAAATCTTATCACCTTGGATTAGGGAAGTTCCTTTAGATATGATACCAAAAGCTCAAGCAATCAAAAACAAATAGGTAAATTGAAACTTCTCAAATTAAAAAAAAACAATTGTGCTTTAAAAGGATATCATCAAGAAAGTGAAAAGTGAACCCATAGAATGGGAGAAACACTTGAGAATCATGTATCTGAAAAAGAACTTGTATGTAGTATATATTTTTATGTAGAGTATAATTTTATAGAATCTATTTAAAAAAACTTTTACAATTCAATAATAAAAAGATAAATAACAAAATTTTTAAAAGGGCAAAGGGTATAAACAGACAATTCTTCAAAAGAGACATGCGTATAGCAAATAAGCTCAACATCTTTACCCACCAGCAAATGTGAAACAAAACCACAATTAGATGCCACTTTACACCCACCAAGATGGCTATAATAAAACACCACACATAATAACAAGCACTGGCAAGTGTGTAGAAAAATGGGAACTCTTACACACTATAAGTGGGAATGTTAAATAATGAAGCCGCTTTGGAAAACAACTTGGAAATTCCACAAAAGATTAAACCTGGACTTACCCTATGACTCAGCAATTCCGCTCGTAGGTGTATACCCAAGAGAAATGAAAACACATATCCACACAAAAAAGTGTGCATGAATGCCCACAGCAGCTCTATTATAATAGCCAAAAATGCCCACCAATTAATCGATGAAGAGGTTTAAAGATGTGAAGGAAACCAGACACAAAAGACCGTAGATTATATATTGCGTTTATATGAAATGTCCAGAATAGGCAAATCTATAGACATAGAAAAAAAGATGAGTGATTGCAGTGGGCTTGGAGACTTGGGGAGGAAATGGAAAGTGACTGATAATAGGCCCAGTGCTTCTGTATGGGATGATGAAAATGATCTAGAATTTTTTTGTGGTGCTGTTACAAAGCTGTGAATATACTAAAAACCATTCAATTTTATAGTTTAACTGGGTGAGTTATATGGTATGTAATTATATCTCAATAAAGTTGATAGATATATAATAAAGCTGATTATATATATGTGTGTGTGTATATATATATATATGACTTAGAAGACGAGTACAAGGTAGCTGGAGGGAAAGAGATGGGTGATGCTCCGTTTAAAGCACTGCAAATCATTCGCGGCTATCGGGGCCCACTCTGCAGTATCTCTAATGGTGAGCTAACTTTTGCCTGACTACTTCTAGTGAAAGATCCTTCCACAAATATTTGCTGACATAGAGCTGCTAAGCTATATCATCCAGGGATACATATCATCCAGGGATACAGTAAGCTACCTGTTATGATGGTGATATGTGCAGATGCCAAGGGGTCTGTCCATAGGAAGGACACCAAACCCAGTCCTTGTCATCAACAAAGTTTTCCCAGAGTAATCTATAGCAATGCTCAGGCTTAAAAAGTAGGAAGACAAAGGAAAGGAGGCAAGCGGGCAAGGAAAATGGAGATGGAGAAAAAGTGTGAACCAAGGTTCCTGTTTGATGGGAGCTGCAAATCGTTGAACAGGGCTGGAATGCAGTGTGGAAACAGGACTGGCAAGAGATGGAACAAGAGAAATAAGCAAAGGCCAGATAATGAGAACCATCTTGGTTGGTTTCCTATTTCTAAGTAATGAGTTAGCACAAATTTAGTAGCTTAAGAGAGCACAATTTATTATCTTATAGTTCTAAAAGTCAATGGTCCACAAAGAGACTTTTGAGGACAAAATCAAGGTGTTGGCAAGGCTGTGCTCTTTGTGACAGGTCCAGGGGAGAATCCCCTTCCTGGCCTTCTCCAGCTCCGAGGGGCCACCTGCACGTCTTCCTGTGGCACTCTCCTCCACGCACAGAGCCTGTCACTCCGACTCCGCACTGCCTCTTTGTCCAGTTCTCTCCCTCCTGCCTCCTACTTACCAGGACCCTTGTGATTATACTTAGAGCCTACCAGGGTAACCCAGGATAATCTTCCCATCTCAAGATCCTTAATTCAGTCAACATTTACAAGGTACCTTTTGCTATGCAAGGTAACATATTCACAGGTTCCAGAGATTAGGATGTAGACATCTTGGAGGTGGGGGGGGCGGTGATGGACATTATTTTGTCTATTACATCTTAAGAATTTACTCTTTACCTTAAATATAATGGGAAGTTCCCTGACTGGTATAGCTCAGTGGGTAGGGTATCGTCCTGCAAAGTGAAAGGTTACTGGTTGAATTCCAGTCAGGGCACATGCCTGGGTTGCAGGTTCAGTCCCCAGTTGGGGTGTGTGAGAAGCAACCAATCGATGTTTCTCCCTCACATCGATGTTTCCTTCCCTCTCTTTCTTCCTCCCTCCTCCTCTCTCTAAAAATGAATACAATAAAATATTTTAAAAATATAATGGGAAGTGATGGAAAGATTTTAAGAAGCTAGGTAAATGCTAAGGCTTAAGTTTACAAACTACTATTTTGGATGCAGCAGATGAGGGACAAAGGATGTGGAGGAAGACTATGGGCGTGGGAACTAATCCAGAAGCTTCTCCAGCCATTGAGGCAAGAAAGGATGGCAGCCTAAACTAAGATGACGGCAGCTGGGGACAAAGATAAGTGCCCAGATTACAGCAACATTAAGACAGGGATTGACTGATTATGGGCATAATGTTGCAATTTATAAGGAATGTATATTTGCTCTTCATTCTTGTCCCTGGCACATGGTTCCCCAAACCCTTGGACTTTCTTAAGCAACAAGAGTGATGACAGCATTGTGTAGTCATAGTATTTGGTCTTTTGTCTTTGGTTCCTGAAATAGCTCCAGAGCCATAAAGGTGATGGGAGTGTCTAGTTAATCATAATAAGGCCCTTTCAACCCTGCCTGTGTTTATGAGTTCCATCTCCAATGGCCAGTGATTTAATCAATCATGTCTATCTAGTGAAACCTCCGTAAAAACCCAAAAGGATGGGTTTGGAGAGCGTCCAGGTTGGTGAACGTGCAAAGATGCTGGGGCAGGGGCTTGCTCAGAGAGGGGATGGCAGTTCTGTGGCTGTTCCTCCTTCCCTGTCCTATGCATCTCTTTCATTTGGCTGTTTCTGAGTTCTATTTTTTATAACAAACCTTTAATAATATTTTATAATAAACAGGTAATGTAGTAACTGAACTGTTTTCCTGAATTTTGTGAGCCACTCTTGCAAATGAATCAAAGCCAAGGAAGGGGTTGTGGGACTACCCAATTTAGAGGTTGATCAGAAGCACAGATGACAAAGTGAACCGGATATTGGCATCTACAGTTTGTATGTGTGTTGCGGGGGAAGTTTTCTAGGACTGCATCTTTAACCTGCGGGATCTGGTGCTATCTCCAGGTGGATAGTGTCAGAGCTGAGTTAATTGCTTGTTAGTTTTGGAAAAACCCATAATGGAGTAAGGAGAAGGGAGGACTCAGGGATGATCTTCTGAAGGCCTCTGTGTGAAAGATATCTCTATTATTTAATACATAGATCACAGCTAGTGTAACAAAGATCCGAATATGTGGCTTAACCATGTCAAAATCTTAACCAGATAGGAAGTTTTTCTGTAGTTAGCAGTTCAAGCAGCCCAGGGCTGAGAAAAGGGTGCTGGATCTACATATTGGGAACTCAGTCTCCTTTCATCTTGCCACTCAATCAGTTTTAGGTTTGTCCACAGATCAAAGAAGATTCGTCACACTGACATTCCAGGCTATAGGGTAGGAGAGAGAAAGAGGATGAGGGCACATTCTTTTCCTTTTAAGGGCGCTGGCAAGCAGTGACACACATCATTTCTGTCCATATCCCACTGAACCTAATTTCACAATCATGCCAGAAAAGGAGGAGAAAATGTGATCTTCAGCTGGACAGTTAGAGGTACAGCTTAAACTGTTATTACCAAAAAGCGCCATGAGAGGACGGATGCTGAAGAGCCCAGGGTGGCATTCGACACCACTGTCTGGGGATCCGGGTGTTAGGAAGGCCTGAGACCACTGCCCCAAGTCTGCGTCTCAGACACTCCCCTGCTCTTCCCATGGCTGCCTCCGGAGTCAGCAGCCTGACTCCATCTCATTTTCTACGTGGAAGTCCTGCAAACTCTTGGAGAGTGTTGTAACTTCCCTCTAAGACCTTTTCAAGCTAAAAATCTCAATTCTCTGCAACCATTTCTCATATGACATGTTTTCTAAGTTCTCATGACCTTGGCCAATACATTTCCTATACTCTCTTGTGTGTTTTGCTTTTCTTAAAACGTGATACCAGAATAGGGTGCAACATGAATAAACTAAGATTATCATCTTTCCTGTTCTGGAGCATATATTTCAATTAAGATTTAAGGTTTAACAACTGAATTATGCTATTGACACATGATATTTGAGATCAATGAAAGAATATACTCGTTGGCTCTCAGATCTAGGCCAAGTTAGTTCTCCATCTTATATTTATGCAATTGATTTTATGAACTTAAATGTACTACATGTACATCTATTCCTGCTACTTTTCATCTTATTACCTTTAGCCTAAGGTTCCTGGAGGTCAGTAGGATTTCATCACCTAATCTGTTCCTACCTAAAACTTTCAGCATAGATTAAAAAATTAAGCAAATGAAAAACAATATAATTACTAACTCTAGGAAAAACAAAAAGTTGTACAACAAAGGAAACCATAATAGTATACCTCTCAATTCATAGCAGTACACTACTATAATGAATAGTAGTAGATGTAAGTTATGTAGCTATACAAATGTAAGTACTGAATACAGATTTAACAAAAGCTGAAATTAACAATAATAAAAGAGATGGAAAGAAAGGAGTATAAGAGCATAAAATCCTTACTTCTAAAGTAGAAAGATGAATAGATATTACCTAAAATTGACAAGTCAAGGTATAATAGTATACACAAATTACAAGTATAGAAATAAATATCAGAGGAAACATCTTAAAATTTGAAAGTAAATGCATCTGAGGAAAGGGACATGGAGGAAGGCAGGTGGGCAGGAGGCAGCAGTTTTTCTTCTGTCCTGTCAGTATCGTTTGACTTTTTTCTTTTTACAATGTGTCTTTATTACTTTATTTAAAATAAACATTAATTTAAAAAGAAACCCAGTTTAATTTGAGCCGTCACATTTTAGAATAAGAAGGGGGACATACCATGTCTTTCCATGATGTTTGGTACAGAGTTGTTGTGTGAGAGGAATAAGTTTAATCACCCCTTTGGTGTCCTGTTGTTATGAAGTGAAAGTCAATGCCATTTATTCAGTACTTTTGCTCCATCATTAATGTTCCTCTCCAAATATGGCTCTAATTTTGTGAAATGACCTAATTTTTGTTCTAGGTTTTAAAAACCATCATTTCTGCCAGTTTGCTTTCAAAATATCAGAAATTTGAATGAGAAAGAGCTAAGGTCCAATTCCCTAAATTGCTTTAGCTCAGGGGAAAACCTCCTTTTCTTAGTCAGCAATTTATTGTCTTTTATTTCCCCTAAAAATGATATATTACGTTATAAGACCCAACTGATAGAAACCTTAGTGATCACCCAATCCAGATTCTTCATCTAATATCCAAGTAAACTGAGGCAGCGAGAAAAGTCAGAATGATATCAGAGGGTAATGATGCTACAGTAACCTTTTTTCCAATGATCCCGTTTTCTAACTACCTATTCCTATTTTGGTGCTTTGGATTTTGGCTCAGGTTGTGAGTCTGGGTCCCATCGTTTGACTTGCCCCACCTGCTATGGGTGCCTAATTAGCATTCATTATTTCGTAAATGCTTACTTGACTTCTCCAGTGTGTGCAAAGCAGCAGATTAAGCAATAAACCTACTTCTCCCTTTTGAGAGGAGAACAGAGGGGTTTATATAAGACCTGGGTGTGCTCAGTCCTTTGCTGCTCTTTGCAGGGTGTATAAACGCTCGATGTGCCCAGGCAGAGACTGAGGTGTTCATAGGAACCTACCCATACCTGCTCCCCAGCACCGGGAGAGAAGGGTAGCACTTCTTCAAAAGAACAATGGACAATTGCCCCCTGTATCAGCTGTTCGTGCAAAGCAGGGTTGCTGCAGGTCATGTGGGAGGCTGAATTTTGCACCAAGTATCAGTCACGTCAAGATAAATGCGCATTCTTGGATTTCCGTAGCTTTGTGGGTGTGTGCATGCAAATGGGCCAGGGCCAACTGCCCGATATAAAACCTCTCCCAGTCATTCCAGTATGAAGTGGCAGAAGCGGGTTATGGGGACAGTAATGCACTGGATAACGTGGAAAATTCAAATTAACTCCTGTTCAGATCTCTTCCTCTTTGCTGTTATTACTGTATTACTGGGGACATATCAGGAAAAGAACACCTGCTGTGAAATCAGACAAACCTGGGTTCAAATCCCACTTCACACCCTAACCCAGTGGCACTGCACAGGCTATATAAGGGCTCTTAGCTGCAATCTCCCCTCCGTGAGACATGTTGTGTGGAAGCTCCGGAAACACAGCGAGCAACCGGCTGTTGGGAGCTGGTTCAGTTTTGTTTGTGGGGCCTGGTAGGGTTCAATGGGAAGCTTACAGGCTGAGAAATGTCATCAGGATCATGTGAAATTTTTTTGAAGAAATGATAATTTTCCCAATTCTGTTGGTGAGCTCTTGCTCCTGAGCAGCTTGTAGACTCAGGTCCAATTTCTGGTGGGTCCTCTGAGCAGTCAGTGGCGATCAGAGATGATGTCCCATTTTGCCATCCACCCCCGGAGTTCTATCAACTGAACAAATGGAACCTTGCTTCCATGAACTGGGGACCCGGAGGAGGTTGATGCTCTTTCTGCCTGTGAAGTACTTTTTGATTGTCTCTAATTGGTCTTTATTCTATGCCAAATTGGCGTACAACATTGTTGAGTACACATCTCGCATCCAGGCTACAATTCACCCACACCACAGGAGAGTGGCACCCCGGAAGCAGAAGGAAGGCTGAGGACTCCCAGGCAGAGAGAGAAATGCAGACTTATTCTGAGGTCAGGGAAGGGTCCAGAAAGGCTACAGGACAAAGAAAGTTGGTGTTTAACTGGTTAAAATTGAAACTGTTCTGAACTTTCCTAAGACTTGGACATGGAAAGAGAGAGAAATCAGACATTTCTCCAGAGTCTGTCTGTGAAGGGAAACTTGAATGACATTTCAGCTTATCTATGTTGAGGCTGTCTCTCAAGGCTGGTGCAAATACTGCTGCTTCTGGGAACCGAAGTTATTACTATGCTACACTTACTTATGCAACAGGGATACTCACTGCTTGCATCCCCAGCTCAGGGTACAGTAGCACGGCCTGCCTCAGCATCAAGAACAATGGTGTTTCCCTCTGGTGTTCATCAGGAGCCGGGGGAATTGCAGGCAGAGGGTTTGCCGGTGAGTGCCTGAAGCACAGGCAGGGCCAGTGTTCCACTCAGGCCCTGATGAAAGGCTTGTAGGTATGATAAGGCCTGTGGTTCACAGCTCTGAGATACACACAGGACACTCGTGAATTTTACTTCTCACAGTGCCTTTTCTTGGGGTCCACTGCCCCTGGGGCTCTTTGGGCCATGGTCCAATGGGTCTGACTCTCAGGGATAGACATCCTGGATGCAGGATCACCTTTCCCTATCACCTTTTCAGTTTCCCACCCATTCCCTTTATTGGCCTCACTTTCAAAGCCCTTGTTTTCTTAGTCACGTTTTTTTTTTTAACCATTAAAGGGCTTAATGGTTCCCCTAAAGAGTTTATTGTTGATGGCAGACTGGAACGTTTGGGTGAGGAGGGCCCAATTTCTAGAAACACAGCTGATTTATTTCCATAGTAAAACATGTTTCCATCACTTTCTGATGACTCATCATCTACCAAGGATGGATAAAAGGACTTTTTGCTATAGCAATAAAACATAAACAAAATAGAAATAGACAAAAGAACCACCATAAAATAGACTCCTAATGGGCCACCCTGCAAGCAAAGTCTTTTGTAGGTAACCCTGTATACATTTACACAAATGCCTCCCATCCCCTATGAGGACAAAGAAATGTGTCCTCATCTTTGCTACCCCATGTCACTTAGCATTGTGCCTTATACCTAATAAATACTCAACAAATATCTGAAGGTCCCTCTCATATCTTCATTGCTGCCTCCCCACTCTTCCTCACACAACGTGGTTTTGAGCTCCTGCCCCATTTGTGGCCACCCCTGACGTATTCTCCTACATTAACAGGCTCCACAAGTGAGGTTGGTGGAAGAGGATCAAACATTTCGCCGTGTTCTGATCTGTCCAGAGTGTGGACTGTAATAAGGCCATAATATCAAAACTTCTCTGTAGAGATTAATACCAACCCACTAAGCTGTACTTTTATGGTCATTCAATTACAAACCTACCTAAGTGGTAGCTTTAATTCACATTTTTCTAGCTTGAACACAGGGAAATCACAGGAGGTTTTGATAATCGCTCCTGAAGTCCAAAAATACAGTGTCAATTATAGCCCCCTGGTCTACTAGGATAAAGTATTAAGTAGGATATGAGAAGTCTGTCCAGAAAGTACCCAGCCACATAGTATGAAAACCAGAGACATTTATTGATGAAGATACAAGATACAAGTAACATTGTACATGGGACAGTGACGCCTCAGTCCCTTTCTAAGTAGGTACCTTGGGACCTCACACAGTTCTCCCAATCACGTCAGCTACCCCATTGTATTTTCCTGAACCTCACTGACAGTCTGAGATCTCTTCCCTTTCAAAGATGATTTTAGCTTTAGGAGAAGCCAGAAGTTGCAAGGCACCAAATCTGGACTGTAGGGGGGTTAAGTTACTTGGGTGGTTTGATGTTTTGTCAAAAAATTCTGCATGTGACATGATGCATGAGCAGGTGCATTGTCGTGATGAAGCTGCCAATCTCCAGCTTCCCATAGCTATGGCCTTCTGAATCATATGAATAGTTTCTGTGGAGGAATGTTCAAGCTTAATGCAAAATTTGATACAGATTCATGGCTCTACTTGCTCAGTTATTTGGAATGCAATGGCCACACAGTACACATGTTCACTCAATGGTGTCTACCACCCCCAATGACTAGTACAGTAAAGTCATCATTGTTCACGCATGCACATTCCAGTCCACTCTCCTTGGCTGCCAGGTTACACTGATGTCGCACAAACGGTTCTTGTTATATTAACAATGGCTGGACTTTTTCCGGACAGACCTCGTAATTCTGTCTGCCTAGCTTAAACAAGACAGAGTTTATTTTTCTCTCATGGAAAAGCCTAAGCTGGCAGGCTGGTTTCACTCCCAGAAATTATTGATATCAGAGACTTAGGCTCGTGTTGCTGAACCACACCTACACACTTTCCTTATCTGCATGGTCCGAAAGGACTCACTAATTTACATTTTAGCAAATAACATGCATCTACATTTTGGAAAGTATATCCTTCACTTTTGCTCATACCCACTGTCAGGACTTGTTTACATGTCCTAAACCTAGCTGCAAGTGAGGCTGAGAAATTTAGTTTTTAGTTTTGGAAGCTTGGGTAGTCTGAATAATGCCCCTTCCCTTGCAGCATACCCATGTCCTAATCTCTGCAACCTGTGAATGTGTTACCTTGTGTAGGACCCTTCAAAGGTGGTTAAGGGTCTTGGGGTGAGGAGATTATCCCTATGATTTAGGCAAGTCCTACATAATCCCAAAGGTCCTTTAACGAGTGAAGCAGGAAAATCAGAGGCAGAGGATGGAAGCAGAGGTCATTGAGAAGGAGGGAGAGGTCCACGTCCAGGTGCCATGCTGGTGGCTTTGACGATGAAGGACAGGACTGCAAGCCAAAGATGTAGGCAGCCTCTGTAGAAGCCAGGGAGTCTCGGAAACAGGTGTTCTCTTACAGTCCCTGAAGGAAACGCAGCCCTGGTGATCTGTTTCAGGCTCCTGGACTCCAGAACTGCAAAATAATATATTCGTGTTGATTTAGGTCACTAAGTCTGTGGCCATTTAGTATCCATCAGCTCTGCTAAAATTTCTGTTACTATGGGAAAAAGGAAAGAAGAGACCTCGGAGCATAATTAGTAGTCTCTACCATGACTTTTTGGTAGTGATCTTGGTTGGGTTTAGTCCTAAAGATCACCTCTTTCTCTCCAAGTTGCCCGCAGACAATTTTTTGGGGGGAAATCTCTTTGTTTTTCTTGCTTGGGCTCATTGCCAAACTCATAGACCTGTAGTTTTAGGAATATTTTCTGCTGCTGAAAATAATTTAGTTTCCAGTCCTCTTGTTGTCCCTGATGCATCAGAAAGAACCAACAAGAATTCAACTAAGCTAATCGTTCTTTTGGTACAAGCTACAGGGGTTCAAGATTTGAAGTCGTTTAAAGTTTGAGGGTGTTCTCCTGATTCCTTTATGCAACCTTGGGCCTCTGTTCCCACCAAGGAGTGGCCTTTCATCCCACGAGTAGGGGGATCATCCTCCCTGAGTCGCAATTCAGAAACAACATAGATGCTGAGGAGGTCTGCTTCCTTAACGTCATTCATCAGTGGTTATCATCAGCGTTCAGTCACGGACTCTGAATTTCTGCCTTAAATTACCTTCGATGATATTAGATCACGTCCTTTGGGTTTACGGGGGCCCAAGCCATTGCTGTTCTCTCTTGTCCCTTGAGAAAAACGCCAAGATTCAGACTTTTCCATGTGCCTTTTAGCAATTGCTTGATTGCTGTCCAAGAGGGATCAAATGCCCGCATTCGTGGGCCCCCACCCCCGAGGCCTCCATTCCCTGTACCAGCAACAGGCCCAGGGCAGCTAAAACAGACGCACCTGCTTACCTTTGTTTGCCCGAGTCACTGATTCCCCAAGAGCCGTTTGCTCTCAGAGAAGCAGGCTGCAGAATGACAGCCACAATAACAAGGAAATCAAAGAATTCTGAGGCTTAAGGTTTGCGAGAGTTGAGAGCATTTCTGTATGTTGTTCCTTTCACCTGCTCCGTGTCCTCGCTGCCGACACTGCCTTTGCCCCAGATTCATCAGCAGTCAAGGCAGGAGCCAGCTGTCTACTGACAAGGCCTCATTAAAATGCACCGCTTTTGCTGGGTAGGGGCCAAGGTTCCCCTACAGTGGGCCTGGCCTGGGTATTGCCATTATCTTCATAAATAGACTCTTTACTTGGCAAACGGTGCTGTCATAGCCAGGCATTCCCAACCTGGCAAAGGCTCTGTGCATTCTGACTGGAGGAGGGAATGTGCTAGCGTGAGAAGACAGAGGCACTCATGCCGAAGCAGGGGCTCTGTCCTCACTTCACCCCGCAGTGGCAGGCAGCAGGCAGCCAGCAGAGCAGCTGAATCTGCTGGTACAGCTACAGTGTGCGGCAGCCATATGGCCCAGGTTTTCTGGGAGATCTTATTTCCCATCATTTTAATCTTTAGAGTAAAGGTCACTCGTTAAATGCATAAACTGCATACATATTTCTTTAAAAAGTGATCTAATTGTTTTACCGTTTAAAATATTATTTCTACAGTAAATTCACAAATCAGAAAAAGAAAATCAGATGAGTTCTTGGTCTCCCAAACATGCCTATGAAATCTCCCCTCTGAGAATGTGCTTACTTATTTAATTTCTTTCACCTACAAACTCTCTCTCTGCGGCTGTTGCTGCCTGTCCAGTGCTTACCTGCCATTTCTAGTACTGGCTTTTTTGCAAGGCCTGTTTGGAGTCACTGAGTTAAACGTAACCTCTCCCTTTTCTGCAGTGTCAGCATGCCTTTTTATCTCCCTTTTATGCCACTGGGTGTAGAAAGCCAACTCTGTGCCAGGTCCTGTGCTGAGTGCTTTATATACGTCCTTACAGTGAACTTGCAACTTGGATATTATCCTTTTTGTCAATGAGAAAACTGAGAGGCTCAGTGACGGCAAGAAACTTGCCCAGGGATATTCCTCGGCGAGGAGCTGAGCAAGACTCAAAGGCTCTAAGTTGCAGTTTGCAGTGAACTTGATCCTCCCACTGGATTGCAGACCCCTAAGGAAAAGATTCTGTCTCTGTCATCTCTGCATTTCCTTTCTGCTCAAAGATAGACCTTGATTACAATCTAATTAGGGAGATGAAACATGACAAGAGGAACAGCTGTATGAGAAGGCGGCCTAAAAACCTAGCTGGTGCAAGCAATACAGTGCCTGCTAGTGAACTTAGATTTTGCCAAACTTACGGCTAAGTGATACAGCAAGTTGATATCTCTCCCCCTAATGCTGGTTTTATATTTTCATTATACTTTCATTATAATGAAACACTTCTCAGGCTTTAACGTGCATATAAACTATCACGAGATCTTGTTAAAATGAAAATCCTGATTCGTGTCTGGAGTGGGACCAAAGAATCTCCATTTCTCACAAGCTCCCAGACGCTGTTACAGCTGGTCGTGTGCTGGCGACACTTTGAGGAGCAGGGCTCTAAGAGATGGTACTATAAACTGCAGTGGGGGAACCTGGAAGGAGAAGAAGCAACGGAGGTGCTGCAGAGATTAGAAGCAAGATGGGAATCATTTCTAAATGGGAGAAAAGTGCAGAAAACATTTCACTGCTCGCTGGTATCTCACAGAAAGGCTCCCGTGCCTTTGCCTATGCTGTGCCCTTTGCTTGGAAATCCCTTGCACATTCTCTTACCAACAAACTTTTATTCATCCTTTCAAACAGTCCAGAGGTCATTGCCAGCAAACTTTGCTGAACCTCTGGGCTGGGCTCACGCTCCTCTCCTATACACTGATGATAGCCAGTGCACACTTCAGTCCTATCTATCTGCCTCTCCACCTGACTGTCCATTTCTTGAAGTCAAGGGCTGTGCGTTGAAGACCTGACCCATGATGGATGTGCTGTAGCAAGCTGAGCTCACAGTGGAGACTGAGGGGCGGTAGTCAGGAGGCAACAGCAGAGTACTAGAGATGGAAAGGGAACAAAGCTAGGACAGCCGAGGAGTTCTGTATCCATCATCTGCTGCTACAGTTAGACTACAAGAAAGGACCACAAAACCCAGTGGTTTAAACAATAAGTATTTAAGTCATTGGTGTACAGGTCAGCTGAACAGCTCTGACCCTAGGGAGACCCTCTCAAGTGTCTGCACTCAGCCGGCAGGTAGAGTCTGCTGATCTTGGCTGGGTTGTCTCATACCATTGACCTCAGCTAGGGTCCATGTTGCCTCTCGTCTTCGCAGCTGGCCCAGGTGTGGGCTCATGTCCAAGGCAGGGTTCCAAGAGAGGAAGTGGAGAGTGCAAGGTCTCTTACTAACAAGGCTCAGATATGGCACACCATTGTTTTGGCTTCATTTTATTAGCCAAACAAAGTCAAAAGGCCAGTCCAGGGTCAAGAAATAGGGAAATACTGTCAACTACTTGATAAGAAGAGCTGTAAGTCAGAGAGTATCGTGGCTCCACAGAGGGGAATGCCTGGGGCCAGGTTTTGCAATCAGCTGCCATAATTCTAGATTGACTCAGACTCTTTGACAGTTAGTAAGGGTGCACAAATTCCAGGACACGCTGGTAGTAGGGCTTGACTTTGATGCTGTCCCTTTCAGGAGACAAGTGGCAGCAAACCATAACTTCTCCATGATTTGCACATCAGTCACCCAAAGCAAATGTTCTTTCCATGACTCACTTCTTAGCTGCTTCCTCCTACTGTCTAGCTGGTGTGTGTTCATATCAGATGTGGTCTAAAATTAGGGTGAGCAAAACATAACGAGAGAGGCTAATCTGTTGCAAAAAAGAAAAAAAAGTAAAACCAAACTAAAGCTAAATATAAATGCTTTTACAGTTAGCTCCATTCAGATTACCTGTGTTCCCACAATGATACTTAAGAGTTGTTAGTGCACATATATTTTTAACTTAATGTGTTGAATAGGTAATACATTAACTAAAGTACAAAAGAGTATATGAGAATCCTCTTTCACACATTCTTCCCTACACACATGTACCACACTTAGTTCTCCTTCTAGGAAAACGATATTATTTAGAAAAAACATACCCTTCCAGAAATGTACATATAGCCAGATAAAAATAAATACATATATATGTCATCTCCTTCATTCTACATTTTGCTTTTATTTTTCAATTAACATACCTATAAAGATTTTTCCAAATCAGGGCATAAAAACTTTCTAAATCTTTGGTAGGGCTGTGTAATTTTCCATTGTGTGGATGTATCATCACTCATTTAATCAGTCTCCCATTGACGGCCTTTTAATATGTTTCCATTCTTTTGCTGTTGTGTAATTAAACCTTGCGAGCATTTGTGGTTAGCACGGTGATGAATTTCAAAATTTGGCCTAATGAATGGATAATGACAATGATGGCTCTATTATCTTCTTATTGAAGTTTTATTGTAGTTTATAACCTTACAATATTAAAAACAAAGAGAAAATTCCATGAAGACACCGGTTTGGCATGGACCCAGCATTTTGGGGACTTTATGCTCTCAGTGACCTCAAGAGGAAGCCATCTGGGACAGTGGGCAGCTGGGGAGTGAGCAGACCGATCTGATTAGAAACGCAGCTGAGACCTGTTTGGGGGAAGTACCAGTCTCTTGTGGCGCCTCTTCGTGCTGAGGGCTTTCTCGGGCTCTCCCACCCCAGCGAGCTCTGCTTTGCTTCTGTCGGGCCTCTGTTCTGGAGGGTGACTGGAAGGGGAGCAGAACTGGTGTCCAAAAGACTCTGATGCGGCCGTTATAACTGGACTCTTAGGGGCTCCAGAAGAAGTCAGAATGATCTAAATGCCAAAATTGCCATCTAAGATTCGGGGAGGCCAAACCAGCTCATCTCTTAATTTATTCAGAGCTGTGATGTACACCAATTGTTTCCAAACGCCAGCTCATGCACTTGCTGCCTCAGAAGCACCCAGGTATGTTGTTCAAAGTTAGCTTCTTGGGTCCCACCTGATGATGGCACCAGCCTCTCTGGAATTTATAACAAACTCCCTAGGCAGCTTGGAGGCACTGTCAGGGCCGGAAACTCTACCAAGGCAGCAGTGTAGGTAGACATTGCTGCATCTAGAAATCAGGCAGCTCAGGCTTTACTGACTCAATGTGCAGGGTGTGGTAAACGTTCTGCACCCCACCAGCCTGATGCTCAGGCTTAGAAAAGACAATTCTCTCTGGCTTCAAAGGGTTCATATGTGAAGTTCTGTCTGCTCCCGGCTCCTTGCTGGTCAGGTTTCTGACCAGGACCCTGAATGGAACTCTGATTTACAGAGTAACATGTGGTAGGGTGATGCTGACCAGAGGACCAGCCCAGTTCTCCCACTCTGTCTGATATTAATAGATACGAGCCTTTCAGAGTGAGCAATGGCTCCCCTGGTGGGAGGCAGAGGTTACATTAGGCTCTGGGGTTAGCCAGCCTACAAGGAAGCCAGTCTGAACAGGGATACTAGACACAAGGCTGAGCCATCATCCCCCGGCAGGCAGGGATTGCTGCCGTGGGGTGGCCCTGCCTTCAGAAGAGCTGCTGCTTTCTCAAGGAAGATGTATAGACTCGTTCCATTGGGGTGCGGTGGGGGAGGGTGGAGGGAGAGTCTGTTACCCCCCTACTCCAGGGAGAACTGTCTGGTCTTAAAGTCCAGAGTCTACTTTTGGATCTTGGCTTTCCCTACGGCAAGCTGGGCTACCTCACCCACACATGTGGCTATGGTAGGGAGCTCAGCTGGGGCCTGTGTCCTGACTAGACAGAGAGCCACTGACTCTGGAGGTAAATTGTCAGGGGTGGCCAACTCTCTCCTAGACCTACCTTGTCTCTTTATATAAGGGACACACATTTTCCTACACACGCATGAGGGTTTAATTTCCAAGCTCCCACCAGAATGCTAAAGAGGAAGGCTTTGCTATTTCAGGATGTAGTTGTGCAAATAAGTCCTCTTATAAAAGTCAAAGCAGTTTCTCAGCGTCTTAATAATGCTTAGCACATTGTTGGTCCTCGGTCAGTGAGTGGTAAATTAATGGCAATAGGCCAACTATCACCCTGAAAGCGAAGCGATATCTAGACGTAAAAATGTTCTCTTCCATGGTGTGAGGACGGGGTCGGGAAAGCCAAGATCCAAAAGTAGACTCTGGACTTTGAGACCAGACAGTTCTCCCTGGAGGGAGACGGGGCACCCCTGGAGGGTCTTGCTCCCCGTGCCCCGAGTCCACACTGCAGTGTCTGTCCCGGTGACTTGCGATAATCCTCTGTGCTTTGAAAACATGTCAGTTCTGTGAAGGAATAAATGGATTAAGGATTCACATGCAAATGTTGTCATGGATTTTAGGTAAATAGTTCAGAGAGAACAACAGAACACTACTCAAAGCCCCCTTTCGCTGTCAGCCCACGGTTATTCGCAAGACAACTGGAAGCAGCTTCACTTTGAAACTCCTCAGAGTTTCTGCTCAGGACTAGAGAAAGGGAGGCAGAGAGACCTGAATAATAACTGGTGGTAACATTTTAACTAAAGACAAGATTTTGTCTTATTGAGTTAATTATGAAAGAGATTTTGAAATGAAAGAGGGGTAAAGGAGAGAAAAGATAAAGGCAGCCCAGAGGGAAGAGACCCTGCATGTGGGGAGACGGAAGGTGAGAGAAATGTAATAACCCCCATAGGGAATGGGGCCTTGCAGGATTGGGGTGCTGGGGAGGTGGAGATAAAGGGATAGATAGGTATCAATTAACTGATCTTTTCAAAGAACGAACTTCGGGTTTTCTCTATTGATTTTTTTGTTTTCAATTTAATTCATTTCTGCTTCTATCTTTATTATTTCCTATCATTTCTCCTATATCTCTCTAGTTGCTTCCAGGGTTTTTCTTTAGGTTTTTAAAAAATTGACTTTGAGAGAGCGAGAGAGAGAGAGAAAGCATCAATTTGTTGTTCTACTTATTGATACATTCATTGGTTGATTCTTGCATGTGCCCTGACCAGGGATTGCCCAGACAACCTTGGTGCCTTGGGACGACACTGTAACCAGCTGAACTAGCCGGCCAGGGCTTTCTTTAGTTTTCAACAACATGATTTCAATGTGCCTGGTGTGAATATCTTTGGGGTTTTTATGCTTTTTAGGGTTTGCTGAACTGCTTGAATCTATACATTAATATTTTCCACAAACTTTGGAAAGTTTTGGCCATTATTTCTTCTAATAATTTTTCTGTACTTCATTCTTTCCGTTCTCTTTCTGGGATGCCAGTGACATAAATGTTAGAACTCTGGCAATATCCCATATGTCCCTGAGGCGCTGTTCAATTTTTTAAAAATCTTTCTTTTCTGCTGTTTAGATTGGATACTTTTGATCTATTTTTCCAGTTCATTGTTTCTTTTTTCTGACCTCTCCATTCTGCTGTTGATCCTATGTGGTGAATTTTTAAAAATTTAGTTACTGTATTATCTAAAACCAAGCTTTACATTTGTTTCTTTTTAAGTCTTCTATTTCTTTCCTGAGACGTTGTATCTTTCTATTTGGTGCTGGATTTTTATCAAAAGTTTTTTTCTACATCTATTGTTATGAGCGTTTGATTTTTATCTTTCTTTTAGTTTACATGGTGTATCACATTTATTGATATGTGAGTGTTGTACCAATCTTGCATCACTGGAATAAATCCCACTTGATTATGGTGTATGATCTTTTTTCTTGTTTTATTGCCAAATTCGATTTGCTAATATTTTGTTAAGGATGTTACTGTCTATGTTCATTAGGGATATTGGCCTATCATTTTTGTTTTTTGTAGTATCTTTTTCTGGTTTTGGAATTAGGATAATGCTGGCCTTGTAAAATGAGCTTGAGAGTCTTCCCTTCTCATGAATTTTTTGGAATAATTTGAGAAGGAGAGATGTTAATTCTTCTGAGAATGTTTGGTAAAATTCACCTGTGAGGCCATCTGGTCCAAGGCTTTTGTTTGTTGGGAGTTTTTATATTACTGCTTCAATTTCAGTACGTGTAATCTGTCTATTCAGATTTTCTGATTCTTCCTGATTTAGTCTTGGAATATTGTATGTTTCCAGGAATTTATACATTTTATCCAGGTTGTCCAATTTGTTGGCATATAGTTATTTGTAATATTTTCTTACAATCCTTTGCATTTCTTTGGTGTCGGTTGTTATTTCTCCTCTTTCATTTCTGATTTAGTTTATTTGGTTCCTCTTTCCCTTGATAAGTCTGGTTTAAAGGTTTGTCAATCTTATTTTTCCTCTCAAAGGGCCATCTCTTGGGTTCATTGATCTTTTATATTGCTTTTTCTACACTTTATTTCATTTATTTCTGCTCTTATCTTAATTATTTCCTTCTGGTCACTTTGGACTTCGGCTGTTGTTCTTTTTCATGTTTCTTTAAGTGTAAAGTTATATTGTTTATTTGAGCTTTTTCTTCTTTCTTGAGATAAGCCTGTAATGCTATGACTTTCCCTTTTAGGATTGTTTTCTCTGTATCCCACAGGTTTTTTACTTGTGATTTCATTTTAATTTGTTTCAAGGTATCTTTTGATTTCTTCCTTGATCTTGTTGTTGACCCATTTATTGTTTAATAACATGTTATTTAGCTTCCATGTCTTTGTATATTTTTCAGTTTTTTTCTTGTGATTGATTTCTAGTTTCATAGCATTACGGTCAGAGAAGGTGCTTGTTGTGATTTCAATCTTCTTAAATTTATCGAGACTGGTTTTGTGTCCCAATATGTGGTCTATGCTAGAAAATGTTCCACAAGCACTTGGAAAGACATGTATGTTCTGCTACTCTGGGGTGAAACACTCTGAAGGTATCAATTTGATCTACTGTGTCGTTTAAGGCCGCTGTCTGTAAGACAATTTTGTGTCTGGAAGATCTATGCATCGAAGTCAATGGAGTGTTAAAATACCCCAGTGTGACTGTATTTCTGTCAGTCTCTCCCTTTATGTCTGTCAAGGTTTGCTTTGCCTGTTTGGTGCTCCTACATGGAGTACATAAATATTTAGTAGGGTTATATCCTCTTGTTAAATTGTTCCCTTTGTCATTATGTAGTGTCTTTTTTTGTCTCTTACTAAGTTTTGGTTTTAAAGTCTATTTTGTTGGATATAAACACTACTACCGCAGCTTATTTCCCTTTCCATTTGCATGAAATATCTTTTTCCATCCTTTTACTTTTAGTCTGTGTGCATTTTTCATTTTGAGGTGGGTTTCTTGGAGATAACATATTTATATGGGTCTTGTTTTCTTATCCATTCAGCTATTCTATGCATTTTTATTGGAACATTTAAGCCATTTACATTTGAGTTAATTATTGATAGATATGTATTTATTGACCATTTTAATTTTAGGCCATTTCCTGTGTCTTCTTCTTCATTTCCTCCTTCTCCTCCTCCTTCTTCTTCTCCTCCTCCTCCTCCCTGTCCCTCTCCCTCTTCCTTTCCTCCTCCTCTTCCCCCTCCTCCTCCTCCTTCTCCTTCTTCAAGCAAACCCTTTAACATTTGTTGCAATACTAGTTTGGTGGTAACAAATTTCTTTAGCTTTTTCTTGTTGGGAAGCTCTTCATTTCTCCTTCCATTTTAAAGGATATCCTGGCCGGTTGTAGTTCCTTGCTTTTCATCACCTTGAATATATCATGCCAATCTCTATTGGCCTGAAATGTTTCTGATGAGAAATCAGATGACAGTCTTATGGGAGTTCCCATGTAACTACTTTTCTCTTGTGGTTTTTAACCCTCTGAAGTTCACAGTCAACAGAATAGGTCATGAGTATCCAAAAGATACATTCATTACTAGCATGTGCTGAAATGTGAAAAAAAATTTAAAACACTGCTAGTTTGCATTTATTATATTTATATAATAAAACACATGATTTTAAATTTATTATCAGTTATTACCTAGAAAATAGTAAACAAAGAAACATAAAAACATAAAGAATACAAGTTTTTCTTTTCAAATAATGGAAACATGGATATTGCTAAAAATTGCAACCAAAAAATGTCTTTAACATTAATTAATCAGAATCTTTAATAGTTGGCTTTGCAAAACATTTGTAACAGTCATCTCAAACAATATTGCTATGCTTAAGGCATAAGTACTTTTCATAACACTTCCAAAAATATTTTGATAAGCTGTATCTCTCAGATACAATTTACTCTCCAATTTCACACACTCTTATGAAACATGTGTTATATCCAAACTGACGGCTTAGATGTTATGGCTTAACATGAGTCATGTACAAATGTTCATGACCTTGAATCTATGCACTATTATATGTAACAGCATTTAAGAAAAGAGTTTGTATCTTGCAAATCAGTCATGACCTCCGCAGGGTTAAGATTCTCTCCTTGTCTTTAAGGTGTGCCATTTTAATTATGATGTGTCTTGGCATGGGCCTCTTTGGGTCCATCTTGTCTGGGACTCTCTGCACTTCCTGGTTTGTGTGTCTTTTTCCTTCACCAGATTAGGAAAGTTTTGGTCTACATTTCTTCAAATAGGTTCTCGGTCCCTTGCTCACTCTCTTCTACTTTTGTTATCCTCATGATCTGGATGTTGATACACCTCATGTTGCCCTAGAGGTCTGCAGGGTAAATGGAGGAAGTCTGGCTTCCTCACCCAGGTGTCCAGGTAACTAAGGGAAGCAGTTTCTCACAACCTTGAGTGGGCCTGATAAAATAGTGTTCTCATAGCCTTGAGTCTGGGTCCAATAAACGGTTCCCATAACGTGAAGAGGGCTCACATGTACAGAATCACACTATGTTAATACAATATTTTGGCTTTTTGCCAGCTTTGTTTGTCTCTAGTAGTTAAGGTGGTAGGGGCATCTCACTGGATAAACACACACACATGCAGGGATACGTAGAGACAGAGGAGAGAGAGGGGACAGGTGACATGCACTGTGGCACATAGGGACATGCAGCTTGCAGTGTGCATGGATCGCCCACCCCTGAGTAAAGGCATGTCAGACATCCCAGCGGCTCCGTAAATATTCTTCCGTCTGCTCAAATCCTGTGAACCTGTCCGGCCTTGAACGATCACAATACAAGGTCCCTTAAACTTCCTCATTTTTTTAAATTCCTTTTTCTTTTTGCTGCTCTGCTCGAGTGATTTTTTTCTACCTTGTCTTCCAAATTGCTGATTAGATCCTCTGCTTTATCTAAACTAATGTTTATTCCTTCAATGTATTATTTATTCCTGATATTACATTCTATAGTCTGACTGGTGCTTTTTTATGGTTTCTATGTCTTTTTTTTCATGTTGTTGAGCATTTTTATAATCATTACTTTAAACTCTTTACCTGCAAAATTGCTTGCCTCCATTTCATTTAGTTCTTCTGGAGAATTCTCTTGTTCTTTCATTTGGGACCTGTTTCTTTGTCTTCCCATTTTGGCTACCTCTTTTATTTGTTTCTGCATTAGGTAGGTCTGCAAAGACTCTGGTGCAGACCTGTGTCAGATGCTGCCTGTAACTAGTCCTGGGCCACCTGCCTGGAGCTATCAGAGAATCGACAACCTCTGGCTTCTTCTGCTGGGCCTGGGTGTGTGTGCAGAATGAACCAAGCTGTGTCCCAAAGCCAGCTTTTACCAGCACTTGGGTTAGAGGAGGGTCAGCTAAAACCTCAAAGCTCCCAGAGATCTGCCACTGCCTTCAGGCTGTCTGTTAGGCTTAATTACTGAAAGTGCTTCCAACTGTACTCCTCGGCTGCAGGGCTTAAGGTCCACAGGGTGGGACAAATGGGATTCCTGCAGTTGGGCTATTGCTCCCCGCTAGGCTGATGCCACATGGAGGAGATCGTTCTGCATGAGAAAGATGGCTTCTGCAGTATGGGGGATGACTGAGCATAGGAATTCTGGCTGCCTACCCTTCAGCCCTCTCCTCAGGGCCAGACTTTCCTCACTTGGCTCTAGCCTTTTCTGCCCTCCCTCTGCCTGAGTTCAGGGTAAGTGACTGCAAGTGAAATTTTGTGTGTTGGCCTTTTAAGAAGCTCTCTGCATCTCTAGCCATCTCTCCCTGGAGGACAGAAATCTGCTGCTTTTCATGGTTGGATGTATTTCACTTCCTTTCCTGGCTCTGGTGCTCTAGGCTGGGGAGCCCAGCTTGGAGCTTAGGCCACTCACTTCTCAGAGGGAACTCCTGGGTTGCCGAAATATCCCTCTGGAACTTTGGCTGCTATCTGTGAGAGCCCAGCCAGCCCTCTTATGCCTCCAGAATTCCTTCCAGTCTTGTTGTGGTAAAGTGGATTCTTCTGTAAGTCCTTGGTTATGAGGCTTCTCTCCATCTAGTCTTCAATTGGTTAATCAGGATAAATTTTCTATAATTTAGTTGTCATTTCAGTTTGGTCCTGGGAGGAGGTGAGTGTAGCTTTCCACCTACTCTGACAATATCTATGATCTCATGCTCCAATTTTCATCCTTCTAATCAGAAAACTGGGGCTTTAGTCCTGTTGCTCTGTAGCATTCGTCCACACGCACACCTATATCTGGGGCCAAGTGGCAGGAGGACAGCAAGATAGAAAATGCAACAGGAAGCACAGACCCACTTGAGAACACAACTCCTCCAATCAGGGTGGGAGGTTCCCCTTTCTTAGAGTTTTAGGTGCCCATGGGCCCTACTGCTGCCATACCACCACCACTTTAGGATTGTCTAGGAACCTGAGCACAACAGAACAGAGAAAGAGAAAGAGAAAGAGAAAGAGAAAGAGAAAGAGAAAGAGAAAGAGAAAGAGAAAGAGAAAGAGAAAGAGAAAAAGAGACCATTTCTCCACTCCCCTTAGGTATTAGGAGTCTCCTTTGGCTTGTTGAGTCATAAGTAAATGGCTTCTTAGAGAACTCTCTCTAACCATTTCTGGTCCTTACTTCTAGCTTTCAAGCTGCCTTGAGTCTAGGCCAGGGAACACTAAGGGGAGAAAAGTGGGAAGCAGCGGACTGATTGCTGATTCTATGGTACTTCAAATTCTGGTCTTCTTTCCCAGTCCACTTGCTATCATTTATTTTTCAGTCTTCAGATAACTGTTCCATTCATTCTTTCTAGTTTCTACAGCTGCATTTAGTAAAAGAGACTTGGTATAATATGCTCATTACATCGTCTGTGGCTCTAGTTTGCTTTGCAAGGATTCCATCCAGCTCCGCTGAACAGGTTGTAAACTGATGAACTAGTTTTTTAACTTTCACTTTATTTCATTCTGAGAAAACTGCACAGAAGCAAAAATTAGTAAGTATCTATTAGATACTATATAGATTAGTATCTATTGAGGAAAGTAACATACATTTGATTTCTTAACTTTTTAGATTATTTTGCTTCCTCTGTAAGATCACGGGCAGGACAAATCAAAGACAGGGCCTGGTCACTATGCACTATACATACCCCCTGAGAAAAATGTCTCTGATGCCTTAAGGTGCTTAGAATGTAAAGTAAGCAGGGGACTTTAATCTTAGAGCTTTGGCTTAGGAAAATAGGTTGCTGCCCATATGTATGAAAGGTCCTTCCTATATGCCTCTGGATTTAAGTATGATTCAAAGAAACACCATAACAATCTTGCTTTCTCATAGTTTTAGAAAATATGCATTAAATTGCCAAGGCCATGATGTTTTTTATCAAGGACTTCTGAGGAGATAAGCTTTAATTTGCTCTTCTGTTGTTCTGTTAGGGCAGTGAATGCCAGGGAGTGATATATGTTTTATACAAACTCTGCAAGCCACTGTCGAATAGAATTTCTGCAGATATTGTCAATGGAAACATAGTTTGGATCAATGAATCATAAATTCTATTTTGGTATTTTGCCGAAGACAACATTAGGAACATAGCTACCCCTATGGGGGAAATCTGGAAAGAGACACTCATCACTAAGCAGCATGGAGATAGGGCAGGGGAGAGAGAAGTGAGACATTCTGCCCAGCATATTGCAGACCTTTCTTCAACCCATTAGTCACCAAGCAGGTGATTCTTTTCATCCAAGTGCTGGGAGTGACTATGAAGCAATGAACACAGACTGCACAGCCACAAACAAACAGAAACATGACACTTGAAGTAAGTCCCCTAAGGTGCTCAGATGACTAACTCTGTTCAGTGTATCAACCCATAAACTTGTCCTTCGGAACGAAACCACAGACGTTGAATGCAATGGCCTCGTGAGGCCCTTGTCCTAGTTTCTGCAGTTTGCAGGAAACAGCCAGTTCACATGTTGGCTTTATCTTTACTTTCTTTTGCTTCACAAAATTTAGGTGGAGCTGTTGAGGCTGGTAGAAGGAAGTGGGGGAAGGAACAGTCAAAATAAATGCAAATAGGGATGATTTGTTCATGAGATATGGTTTTTCCTCCACACAATCTTATATGCTTTGTACGTCAAAAATGGGGTCAATGACAATAACAAAGAACCCCAGGTCACCACTATTCATTCCAGGAATTAAATCTAGGACCCTCAACTCAAATGCCCTCTGTTTTGCTCATCTGGGTGCTAGAAGAGGAGAAGAATTTTACCTGAGGGTTTATGCAAACCAAGGTCAGACAGTTCAGCATTTGCCCCCTTCCAACAGCCTCTCTGCCAGTCCTCAGGAGCTTTGCGCAAATGAGAACAGCTTTTCCTTTGTTTCAGACCCAAACAAAAAGAAACGTGTAGTTTAATGGCAGCAGGAAGGAGTTAGATTAGATGTGAGAAGGAATTGTTGGGCTCCAAGACCTGTGAGACAAAGGAATGCGTTACGGGCAAGAGGGGCAGAGCTGTCCTTCTAAAGATTTCGGAGACAGCTTTCCTCCTGGAGGGGTCACAGGCAGTCCTTCCAGGGGACCAATTACCAGAATCCAGCACCTTGAATCCACCATTTTTATCCTCAATTTTCTAGCTAATAAAGGGGTTCCGATTCCAGCCCTTGCTGCAGGTGTCTCTGCTGTGATCACTGAGGCCGAGAGCTTTTGTCTCCAGCTGGAGTCTGTGTGCTCTCACAAGGCCTCAGCCCACAGGGAGCCCCCGTTTTAAATGGAACTGAGGGGATATTCCTTCAAACCGAGCAACTGCTTCCCCTTCATTGAGGAAAAGCTACTGAAGTTTCTCAAGGCAGACAGAAAACCACCTTGCAAATTTTAAAAGGCATTCTTAGCACCTGACCAGAAGCAACATCCTAAAGCTGGAATTCTCAAACCTCGTTGCCTGTTAGAGTCACTGGGGACTTTGAGCCCCATCCTGTCCAATTAAATCAGAAAGTTGGGTGCAAGGGCTGAGGCAATGGCATTTTTAAAAGTTTGCTAGGTTATTGGGAAGGGCATCCAGAGTAGAGAAGCGCCATGTGAAAAAGCAGGGACTGGCAAGATGAAACATGCAAGGACCTCGTTAGGGGAAGGTCTGCATGAGGGAAAATGCGACAGAGCTAAGCAGGACCAGAGAGCCATCTGATCCAGTGCAAGCCTGATCAGTGGAGGACACTGGAGGGACGCAGGCCGATGTCCACGCAGTCTGCAGAAGGGTGGCAAGGCTGTCAGTGTCTCTCAGGAAGGGTCTACCTCGTCAGCCTTGCCCCACTTGGTCAGGAGCTGGGAGCAACCCCTGGAAGGCTCGTCCTCTCAGCCCACCGGATTGCAAAGTGCAGCAGCTGGAGCCCAGTCAGTTATGCCCAGTGACCCTCCGGAATCTGAGTGAGGGGGCGCAGGAAAGAAAAATAATATATTTCCTTCTCTTTTTCAAGGTGGAGTATTACTTCACTACTCTTCTAGCACCTGGGAAGTTTCTTAAAAACAATATTGTGGATTATTTGGTTTTATCTTTGAGTGGTCCCATCGTTAACCTTATAACACCGCATTTTCTAGGGTCTCAGAGCTGACATCAGATACTAGCACTACCTCTGCAATATCTTTGTGGAAAGGAGTCCATGGTAAACACCAGGTGTCAGTTGTTTAGTTTCCCTCTTTATGGGGATAAACAGAGGAGTCATGGAGGCTCTAGACAAGGGGCCTCAGCCCTACCCTTGCCTAGTGGCCTCTGTGTGCTTCTTGATCACGTGCTGTCAGCATCACAACCTGTCAGCATGATCCAAACTCGTGGGCACTGAATTACCCAGGGAGCTTTTCAACAGCACACATCCACAGGCCCGTTTAATCAGCATCTCTGGGAGTGGGACATAGGAAGCTACATTTCCAGGTGATTGTGAGAATCAACCAGGTACGGAAACCACAATATGGTGCACCTGGGAGAGAGGAATTCACCAGCTGCACTTGGTGTCAAACCCTACTTTCGTCCTTGCTTGGGCAGCCATGGGCCTTCATGGCTCCATCTCCTCGGTGTGTGCCATTGCAGGCACGCGCTGGCAGGACCGGAAGTTCTCCCTGCACAGGCCCAACCTGGGCCTGCACGGGAAGGCAGTCTGGGTGGCTTTCTTACCTGTTGTCAGAGGAACGTCCACTGAAGATCAGTGCGTTCGGGGGCTTGCTGGCCTCTCTTAGTGGAGGACAGCCATGTTGGCCATGATGCTGGAGCAATGAGAAACCCCACAGACACTCAGTAGAATCTGACATAGAAATGTAGGTTGAAGATGCACAGTCATCTCTCCTTCCAGCGTGCCTTCCTGTGGTTATGCTTCTGGGCTACACATGCACTGCCAGGTGGAGTGCGGTCCCTGAGAGCTGGTGTGTCATGGCTACTCACACAGATCTGCTTTCTGGGTCAGAGGCCCCGCTATGCCCTCGAGGGTGACCCCATCGGAAGGGGCGTCTGGGTGTGACCTGTTCTGTCCGTATATTCAAGTTCCTGGCAATAGTCCCTGGAAGGTGCTCAAAAGTTCTATCGAACAAAAACAGCGGTTCCTTGTTTTCGGCTATAGTCTCTGCTAATGTGAGCCTGCTCAATACCAATACTGACTTGGTATTGCAAATAAAGAAAATGTAATATTGAAAAATTTCCTATTTGGCAGCCGTGATGCTCAGTTTTTCCCATGAATCATCTCATTTAATTCCTCCAAATGCCTTTATGAAGAAGGCACTGTTATTGCCATTTTATTGATCAGGAAGCCCGAGTTTAGAGAGGCAATGGACTTAATGTAAAAACGAGTGAGTGGGAGAGCCACCTTCAACCATCAGTGCCAGGGCATTGCAAAGACTTTTCCTCCCCTCTCTTCCTCCTCACAAAAGGCCCTTTAACCTGGACAGCCTCACTCACTGTGAGTTTCCCAGAGCTCACTGTTGGGGCCCTAATTTTCCAAGCCCCTTTGAAACCCTTGTAGGTCTGGTTTGGTGCCCTCAGCAACGTAAATCCCCCTTGGACTCTTGACCTTGTGCCCCCATCCACCTGCCTTCCTCTACCTTCTAGTTCCTCCTTCGCAGCCCCCCAGTGGTCTGGACAAGGTGCTGTTAGAGCCAGTGTGGTGGCAGCTGACGCGTGGCAGGCCTCGGGGCATTAACCTCTCTGCACCCCGTGGGCCTCATTTCTCCCCCACGCCAGAAGCACCACCAATTGTTGACAGAGAAAAGGTCCATATTCTCATGCAATTTAACTTTTTTATTAACCAATTTAGTGACTTAAAAAAAAAAATCCTCATCCAAGGATATGTTTATTGATTTTAGAGGGAGAGGAGGGTAGAGAGAAACACTGATCGGTTGCCTCCCACACATCTCCTGACCAGGGATCATGCCCACAACGCTGTGGTGCATGGGATGACACTCCAGCTACCTGGACCACCTGGCCAGGGCAATTCAGGGACTTTTTAAAGTTAGTTTCTTATAATACCTCCATGTCCCACGTATTTTATTTACTTGCTTTTGCTATAATATAAAACACTTTCTTTCACCTCCTTGCCTTCCCCAGCTCAGCCCAGGCTCCCTCAGGATCTTCAGGATCAGTGACTAATATAAATATGTATGCATTTATATACGTCTGACTGGACCTGGTTCCAGTGCCTGGCTGGGCGGGTGCACCCTGAGGCTCTCCCGTCTGGGCAAGCTGCTTTGGCCTGCCCGGAGACAGCCTGTCCCAGTTCCATTTCTGAGAGCGTCTGCCTGACCTGAAGGCTGGCTGCCTCTCTAGGTCAATCCATGTGTGTTGTCATCCAAAAAGGAAGGAGAGCTCTCACGAGAGGAAATGCATCCAGACCCGTGGGACTAGGACAGGCCTGATGTGGCTGAAGTCGGAGGCTGAGGGCTCAGCTCTAGCTGGGCTTGAGAAATGGCAGCGCTATGCCAGGAGGGACCGGGACTTGCCAACAAGCTGTGGAAGACAGAATTGCACATCTGGCCTGGGGAAAATGCACTATTGAATGCAGTCCGGGTTCTGGCATTCCCTTACTATTATTCTGCCTTTGACACGTGATCTGTCAGTCACTCAGTCATGAAGTAAATACTTAGTAGGTGTCTCTTCCAAGTTCCTAGGGACATCACCATAAAGGAGACAGGCAGGACTCTGGGCCTCGAGAGCTGGAAGTCAGTGGACACTGTCTCTGTGCACCGCTTTGCTGCTGAGGATGACAAAAGCCAAATGAGAGGCTTTTTTTCTGAAATGTTTTGATTACCTGGAAGAGAAACTCTAATTTTACTTCATCAGTTGCCCATTCTAATGCCCTTCAGGTTGGAACAGCACAACGACTGGATGGAAATGGAGATGGGAAAGGAAAAAATAAACCAGTAAATAGAAGGCCGACTTGTCGCAGGCGTGTCCGCGATGTTGTGATCGACGCAAATGTGATTGTGGGCGTGACCTCCTAAGCTGTGCCGCCCTAGGGGGCACTCATTGTTCACTTGTTTGTTCAAGCGTTTACGACACTCGTACCATATACCTACTGCACGCCAGGCACAGAGGGAAATGCTGGAAGTGCAAAGTCTAATTAGATATAGGCATTGATCCCAATAAGTGTCAGTCCAGCAATTGAGACTGCGATTAAATCAGCAATTACTGGTACTGAGGGACACGTAGTAAAAGTGTGCACAGGATTTAGTAGGGCACAAAGAACAGATCGGCCAGTTCTACCTAAAGAAGTTAGCATCTCTTGAGCTGAGTTTTGAAAGGTGGGTATGAGGCCACCGGGCAACCACAAGCAATGATAGGGGGAGGTGTGAGCAAACAACGAGACAGGGCAAGGGACTGATAAGTGTGGTCTGTGAAGCTGGGGTATGGAGTAAAAAATGATGACCTTGTTTAGGGGCACGGAGAGGGCAAGAGAATTAATGATTAGACGTGGGGATAGGAAAAAAAGTCAGCAATCATGACATAGTAGACTAAAATAAGGAGTTGGCATTAATCCTATACATCAGGTTGAGTCCCTGATATTTCTTAGATGAGGAAATAACATAATTGTATTTTTATTTCATGAATCATAATGTATTTTATAAAGTTCCCTTTGGTAGGGTCAAGGAGAACAGACTGAAGGAAACAGGGGATGAGACCAGAAGCAGGGGCACCACCTAGAGAAGTACTTTTCAGTTCTCTGGTGAAAATTCACAAAAACCCTGTTGAAACTAGCTTTAGGCATAGCTAGATCCAGGAGAGCAAACAAAGCAATCAGATCTCTCTCCACTGCTTGACTGCCAGCTTTCTCTCTTCATTATGTGTTGTATTTTCTCATACTACAGATAAATTACGTTCGGATGACAAGGATGGTGGTCACTGGAAACTTCCAGATGATGTCCTTATAGCTCCAGTTCAGAAGTGAAAAAGACCCTCTTCCTCCCAGAAGTCTTACGTCAAATTTCATGAAAGCACTCTGGCTGGCTCTGGAGGGAGCACATGTCCTTCCTGTGGACGGTATGTTGGGCACTGTGATTGTCCAGGCCGTAGAGATGTGCCCACCCTTGTGGATTAAGGGAAGGACACTTTCTTTAAAGAAGAAGGAACAGAGAGTGGATAGGACAGATAAAAATACATCTGCCATAATCTACTTAATTTAGGTAAAGACTAATAAAGAATTAAGCTTGAAGAGGGAGGGATAGACTAAATAACTTTTTAAAAAACAACCTTTAAAGAGTTAGAATGAAGTGAACTTGGTGTCAGATAAGAAAGGGGAAAGACAGGTGGGAAAGGAAGGGCTTTTGTAAAGTCCTAGGGCTCTCACTTGGATGAGTTTGAGTGATATATTTAATTGGAATAAAGAACACTCAGGAGGGATAAGTAAGTCTCAGCCAGTGGGGCAAGGCAGAGGCAGATGGTGAGCTCAGCTTTGGAGTGCTTGCATGGGCTGCAGTGGCGTGTTCAGTAAAAGAACATAATTTGCACTGAGGTTGGTCAGTGGTTGGGTGAAAGGTTTGGGAGGAGGCTGATAGTGACTAAATGCTAAATGAGAGTGGGCCCTGGGGAGAAATTGACTAGGTACCCCTTCCTTAGGAGTAACTGCTGTCCCAGTCACCACCCCAGTGGCCAGCTAAATAGAGTGGGCTTTGTTCATACCAGGGTGGGGGCATGAAAAGGAAATTCTGGCCACAGCTCTTGAGTCAGAGGTGGGTTAGAGCCTAGGCAAGGGACTCCGGAGTCAAAGTAGCTGATGGAAACTGTGTGAAGGGATCAGGATGGGAGCCCACTAGGCTAGCGTTAGATGGTATGGAGTAGATCTAGGACAAGGGCTCAAGCAGAAGCCAATGGAAGTTTGGCCACACACTCTGAGGAGTGAAAGGGAGTTTCCATGCATAGGTGGAATCCAAGGGCAAAATGCAACATAATCACAAAGACTTTCCAATTCCAATAAAGCTTGCAATGTGCTTCTAGTGGGCCAGGCTTCTGTCTGCTCAAGGTAGCAGTTATTCTACATGGGGATTTTGTGGTGGGTGGGGAAGGAGCTGTGAAGAGTGGCTGAGTTTGCTCAAACCTGGTTCAGAGACCCCGGTTACAACGGCCCTAGTGACCAGGTTTGGCAGACATGGTGTGGCATCTGGGCTCAGCTCCTTTTCCTGGGGGCAGATTGAGAAGATCCTGTATGGTAGGCCATCAATAAATGCCCAGTGGGTGAATGAATGCCTGACTGAACGTAATCGACTTTCTCTCGTTTGTATCATCTGCTCTGCTTGTGGCTCACGTGCGTCAGTGTCGATGCACAGGCCACTGCTGGACTCTGGGGCTCTAGGGGGCTGGCTGGTGCACTGAGGATTACGAGGGCCCCTTGCGTTTCAGGTGGCCTGGCAGGTGAGGGGTGGCCTTCAAGGAGGTTGCTCAGAGGCACTGACTTTTGGAGCGCAGCTTCCTTGCAAGGCGCGTTGGCAGGGAGCGTGAGGATGGCAGCAGTCTCCTTGGGTCTGGAAGAAGGCCAGCTGGCAGACCTACAGGAGGTTCCCAGATGACAAAACTCTCTTAACTGGTTTCATGGACTGAGAGACAGAGAGGGGAGTTGGGGCGGTGCTGCCAAGGACATGACATTTCTTTTGCTAACTAGACAGGGAGGCAGCAGCCACTGCCCCACTGATTTATGTTTCACGTTGAACGTCAGGGTTTATCAGAGGCTAGGTGACAGCAAAGCCCTCAGCTTTGGAATCGCTCCCACAGTTTACGGCCTCAGCCCCTTCTCAGGCTGCCCCTCCTGTGGTCAGCAGCCTCCCCTTTCTGACCTACTCTTATATTTAGAGGGGACAAAAGCTGAGAATGGCAGCACCACAGGAGCCAGGGGGAAAATCATCCTCCTGCTCTTGTTAGTTAGTTAAATTGACCCCTGACACTGAACTTCTTGAAATCTGTGAGGCTGTTTTGAGGAGGAAGCTCCCCTTTGGAAGCAAACTCAGTGCTGTGTGTGTGTCACATAGATCACAGAAAGCTTTAGGTGGCCTTGGGCGAAGGCCCACAATGTTCAGGCGTCCACATTGTTAAATGAATGAAAGGGTTCCAAGCAGTGAATATAGTATAAACCTAGTATCATAAAATACACAGGGGTGGACAAAAGTAGGTTTATAGTTGCTCATATGAAAAAAGCCATGCAGGTTATGATTATTGCTAATAAATAATGATACAAAAATACACTCCCAGCTCTAAACCTACTTTTACCAACCCCTGAAGTATGAATACCTATATGTATGTATGCAGTTATAGGCTGAGAAATTCTGTAAGAATATACACTAAAATGTTAGTAGTGTTTTTCCTGTATTAAAAGATCCAGGGTGGTTTGTGTGTATGTATGTTTTTGATTTTGGCTTCTTTGATTTATTCTTATTTTAAACTTCTCTTTAATGAATATATTACTTATATAGTAATGACAACACTACTACTAATAACAAACATATGGCAACGAGAGACTTAAATGACCTACTATCTCAATGCCTTTTTCAGCATAAGACCTGAGAAACGGTCAGAATGAACCTAAAATCAAGTCTGTCGCAATGGACTAAATGTTTGTGTTCCCTAAAAACAAGTGTGTGATGAAATCCCAAACTCCCGTATGAGAGTATGAAGAGGTGTGGCCTTTCACAGGCGATTAGGACATGAGGGGGGTCATGAATGGAGTGAGCTCCCTTGCCCCGTATGTACTCTGGGGACACTGAGGGAAGACAGCTGTCTATGGACCAGGAAGTGGGCTTTCGCTAGACACTGAATCTTTCTTGATCTTGACCTTCCAGCCCCCAGAACAGTGAGGAGTGTGTTTCTGCTGTCTACAAGCCCCACAGTGTGTGGTGTCTTGTTATAGTAGCCTGAATAGACTGAGACAACCTTGAATCTAGAATGGCCTCTCAGTCCCCCTTGGGCACCTGTGTGCATCTGTGTCCACCAGGCAAGGGGTTCCAAGTGTGTCAACCCATCTCCAAGGTGGGAGTTCCCTGAGTCTGCCCCTACAGGGTGACTGAGCTGATGCAGGACTTGAGGGGAGGATGGAGGCAGCATGGGGAGGTAAATACAAACATCAAGAGACCTTTTACTGGCTGTGTTGACTAACGAAATTTTTTTTTGTGGAATTGCCTCTGGATGATAGTCCTATGACCAGGACTAGGCTGCTTGAGTGAAGCAATGGAACTCATTCCGTTAATCCATGAAAATTATTTTTAAATTTTGAAAAACCCTTCTTGTTATTACCCATCCACCACTCAAACTCCTATTCTAGGATCATAAACCCCACAGCAAAACTTGAGTAGCCAAGTTTTTTTAGAGTCTGACACACTTGGAAGTGTGAAATGAAGCCATCTGGCAGGCTAGAAAGCAAGTGGCTTTGAAGTATTTATTTCCATGACACATTAGCTATGATTTTTAGCCATGTATTGGAAGTTGTGAGCAAAAACAAAGCTTGGGGCTCTGGTCTGCCAGCCAGGAACTCTTGGCGGAGCTATTTCTCCCCTAAGAGAAAGCAGGTAGTAGACCTAAAGGAAAAAAAAATAATGGCTCCCCTTCTGCTCTGTAGGCCTTTTTGTGTTTTTGGTATGAATCTTAGTTGAGAGAACAGTGTGCTCGTGCTGAGATTAATAACCCAGGATACTTTCACAGGCCCCATGAGCTTTAAAAATGTTTGACAGAGCTGGGTGATTCAGAGGAGGGAAAAAAATTCATCTTACCCAGTGGTGTGAGTTTAAATTTTGAGCTGCCTGGGAAAGTATCTGCACGAGCCATTACCTTTCATTAATTACACAATAAACAATTCTTCAGTGACAAGGGGCCCTGGTTATGGGTGGCAGCAGAGGGGAAGCATTCAGGTGCCCTTTGGGCACCAGTCACGTCCTGGACCCAGGGAGACAAGTCCTTCCTTCTATACCTGTGTGCAAAGAGGCTCAGCTCTGAGCGGACCAGCCCTGCTTCCAGGAGGGAGACAGGTCCCCTTGTCTATGTTCTGTGTAATCGTAGGCGCTGCTGTTCCCCTCTCTGGTGTTGTCAGAAAAAATGGAAAAGGAGGTAGCAAAGACCAAAAGAACACAGTTGTTTTTGTTTTGTTTTGTTTTCATATTTCCAACTGAAGCAGTGACTACTGGATCACTCACATGGGAGATGTTCTTGGGACTTTTTCAGATTATTTTAAGAAGGCAGGCACTTTCTGAAAATGAGAATTCTACTTTTCGGTTTATTTGTGAAACTCACCTGTGATTGATTTACTAGAGTGCTAATGATATTTTGCTTGCCCCTGTTTTCTCTCCAAAGCACCCTTGACTTCTCCCTACCCCTGTGCACCCAGCTAAGCTGAGGAAAGGCCACAGTCATGGGCTACAGGGCTCTGCGGTGGTTAGGGTTCCCTGGCAAGGCTGGCTTACGGGCTTTTGGTTTCTCCCCTGACCCTCACGTTGGGTGGCAGGGGTCTTCTGTTTAAAACAGGACTACACCTGCGATCTGAGAATTTGTGTTAGGGGTGTCCTCTACAATAGAAAATAAAATCATATAAGAAAAAAGGACTAAGCTAAGGCTGCTGAGAAGCCAATAAGAATATAGTTATAAGACTAAATGTCATTATAAGATTAATAGCTGCAAATGAGTATTAAATCAGGCCCCATGATGAGCATGTCTCGTGGACAGTCTCACGTAACCCCAATGGCCCTGTCTGTGAAGGCATTGTTATGATTAGGTCACGGATGGTTGAGAATGGTTAAGTGACTTGCCCAAATCTTTTTTATTTCAATATTTAAAATTGAGGTATGCTTGACAAATAAAATTGTATATATTTAAGGTGTGCAACATGGTGATTTGATATACATACACATTATAAAATACTTATTGCAATCAAGTTAATTAACACATCTATCAGCTCATATAGCTACCTTTTTTTAGGTTGGGTGGTGAGAATGCCTAAAACATACTCTTTTAGCAAATTTCAAGTATATAATACAGTATTATTAATTATAGTGACTCATAAATATAGTTAATTATAGTTATTAGATCCTCAGAACTTATTCATCTTATAACCAAAAGTTTATATTCTTTGACCAAAACTTCCCCATTTTCAGCACACCCTCCCCGCAACTCCACCACCCAGCACCAGGAAAATACCAGTCCATTCTCTGTTTCTGTGAATTATATTTTTAAAGACTCCACATGTAAATAATACCACATAGTATTTGTCTTTCCCTGTCTTTGTCCAAGTCTTAAGGGTAATGTGGGAACAATGTGTGAACCCAGAACACTTTACACGATAACCTGTGTTCCCATAACCACCACTGTATTCTCAAGAAGGAAGTGGGGAGCAGGCATTTAACGATGAAGCCACCCTCTTAAGAAATGATCCTCTGAGCTAAAAGAACCACCTCTTATCTTTAACGCAACTCCTTCCTCTACTCCAGATATAGAGCCCACACTCAGTGGTCTAGATTATCTTTTACTCTTTTGCACTGGAGTCTCCTGCCAGAGAATTTATCTGAGAGAAAGAGCAGCTGGCACAGGGAGAACCCTGAGTACAGCACGGTGTCCGTCATTAGGATTTATCCCCTAATCTCATCTCTGAGTCCAGTTGCCAGCAAGGAAGGAGCTTATTATCTGGTCTATTTCCAGTCTTATTTTGACATTACTCTTGTGTACAAGTGGCTCCTTAGAGAAGCTTCTAAGGGCATCTGAGTAAAAGATACCTTTTGGGTTGTTGGCCCAGGTAGCCCATTCTCCTTGACACTGCCATTCACAGCCACGGAGGTGACTCTTGGCAGCCATGTTCCAGCTTTGCTGGGTTGCCCAGCCCTACCACCCCTGACGGATGAAAAGGTGGGCTCTTGACTAAAGCTGGGCCAATCAGAGTCTCTTCCCACAAAGGAGGAATGGGAACTGAGAGGAGGTTAATGGCTGGACCTCTAACATGTGGTTTGGGGGCCTTTTCCTTGAAGTAAACTGATGCACCAAGAGAGCTGGTCTTCAGACAGAAAACAGTAAATCCATTGCAGAAAGGAGAGAAGAGATAAAGGTGGAGAGCAAACATGGAAGACTCCCCATCTCTGTTTCCAGCCCCTTCCTCTGGTCCTTGGCTCTGGGCCCACCCTAGTTTTTGTTGTTATTGTTGTTTTTTCAATAATAAATTCCTTTTTTTCCTAAACCAAGTTGAGATGGTTTCTAGGCTTACAACAGTAAATTCTAACTTTCCTGAATTTTATGAGTTAGTACATCATATAATCTGTTCATTGAAGCCATGGTGACTAGTTTGTTTCCCTGTAGGTAAATTAATTTTGTTCAGTCCCAAAGCAACAGCTCGTCCCTTCTATGTTTTCACATGATGGAGCATTAGGTGTGGGTTGGCACCACTGCTGGGAAAACAGCTTAACAACAAGTGTACTTTTGACAGTGAGCATGTATTATCTTGGAATATGATTGATTTGTCTATTTTGTTTTCTTTTCACGTAGCCTACATGCCAAAAGAAGGTAAGAGAACCATTCCTGTACCCAAAGGCACTTACTTTTCTTTATGTCCCTAAGATGAGAGCCAGGAAGCTGAAAGTCTGCTCTCCTTACAAATCAGATATAGAAGCTAGGAATACCATAAGAGTCTCAGTAGCTGACCATGGAAAACAAAACAATCAGAGCGAGGGCCAGGTGGCTCTGGCCATGAATAACCTAACTTAGGGTCAAAAGGACTAAAGTCTGATGCTAAGTGTTATGGACGAGCAGGACTGTAGTCTCCTCCTTTCTTGCTCAAATCCCCTGGAGGTACAGCCAGGTGGGTATCCTGGCATATCTGTTAGTTTCCTAGAGCTTTCATAACAATGTACTATTGACTGGAGAGCCTGCAACAGAAGAAACTAATCGTCTCACAGTTCTGGAGGGTGGAGATCCAAAATTAGGGTATTGACAGGGCTATGCTCCCTCTGAAGCCTGTAGGGGAGGATCCTTTCATGCCTCTTCCAGATTCTGGTAGCACCAAGTGTTCTTGGTTTGTGGCCACATCATTCCAATCTCTGTCTTTGTCATCACATGGCAGTTTCTCTGTGTGTCTTCACATTGTCTTCCATCTCCATGGGTTTATATTCACTTTCCTCAGCATAAGGATATCAACTATATTGGATTAAAGGCTCACCCTACTCCAATACGACTTCATCTTAACTAAATACATCTGCAACAACTCTATTTTTAAAGAAGGCCACATTCTGGGGCACTGGGTATTAGAACTTAAACAAATATTTCTGGGGTGGAGGAGACAGTTCAAACCATAAGAGCATACATGGTGTTTGACAAATTTGAACTTAACTTGAGGCAATGTAATGTCCCAAGGGGCCTGTTTCATTTGGCCTGAGAAGCCTTAGCAGTTGGTCTGTTAAAATAGGTGATGAGCCTCAGCTGATTGGGCAGCCTGTCGGAAGACCATTTTCATGAAGAGCCAAGGATAAGAATGTGTCCTGAGAGGAAATCAGCAGGCATGTGACTGGAAGAAGCCTTGTTCAAAAAGAAAGAGGGAGAATTTTGAGGACAGAATCCATTCAGTTTCTCAGATGGCTTCCAGGTCCAGCAATTAGAGTACAGGGGATCCAAAAGTGAAATTTAAAAGGTTAAAAACTTCACAGCATATTTTGGAACCCTTACCTGTAACTGTCAGTGATACCAAAAATGAGTTATTATGGTTACTATGGTTCCATTATACCATTAGATTGGTGAGACCTAGGAAACCCTACTTATGTCAAAATCTGACAGGAGGAGGCAGTAGCAAGAGTTGGATCCTGGTGTATGGTCTGGCCCCAGGAGAATGAAGTCAGTGTGCTAGTAGGATTTCCATCACCTGAGGTGGTGCCCTGGAACAGGCCTGCAGTCTCAGCAGAGGCACTGGGCTGTAATTGAGAAATTGAGGCAGAAATTTGCTTAATGGTTTGAGCATGTGTGGCTGGGATTAAGAAAAGTCTGATACAAAGGAGTGCTCATAATTAGACACTGCATTTATGGAAGCTTGAATGCTAGAACCTTCTATTTGCCTCTCCACCTGAATGAAGGAGCAGGGATCATGTTCTTTACATCTTTAGTCCCATCACATAATATAGGACGTATTTCAAACCACAGGTTCAGTGAATGTTTGTCGAATGAAGAAATACTTGCATGCACGACTTTGTCAGGAGTGGCTCAGAAATAGGGCAGCACGAAACCTACATGATTACATCTTACAGTTGACAAAAGCAGAGTACAGGGACTGACACGTTCAGTCTTAGAGTTTGTACAGTCTGTCTCTGGCATGAGGCGAGGAGGAAGAAAACGAGGTGTGAGAAGACGAGAGGAAGCAGGAAAGCATTGCAACTTGGGCTGAGTTGGTGCTTGGTAATTAAGTTTCATTACCTGGTTTGTGATATATCAATAGGTGTTTCATATTCAAATATAAAAATTTATTATCTTCTAACTGAAAGATGAATTTGTTTTTGTCATTGTTTATTTCCATTCTTTAATTGGTTATATTGATTTCTTTTGTCTAGAAAATACAGCAGAACCTATGCATAATGGCCACGAAGGAGGCTTATTCTTGTTAGAGGGCTAGTGATATTGCTGGAAGTGTTAACGCCACTGAATGCTGGGACCCCTATTGTGACAGTTCAGGAGTCTGCCTGTCCATTGGTACTAAGGGCACAGGACTTGGGGGAGAAGCCCTGCTATCTATTCTAGTCATAAAGTCAGAGCCTTGTACCACCGAAGGTAACATTGGAGAATTTTTTAAATTCAGAGTGACTCCCAACAAAGAAATTTCCAATGACTTTGCTGAAATATGATTATTTGGTCTCTACTTGGAAACTTCCAGTGATGGAAAGCTCACCTGTTTGCCAGGCAATTGGCTTTACCATGGACAATAGCCCGAGATTCTGACTTAGTGAGTCTGAGATGAGACCCAGGAATCTATGTTGTAACATCAATGATGTTGTAATATCAAAGTATACCCATGTTTGACCATGTTTTGGAGTCACTGTTTCAGATCAGTGATTTTCAAAATTGTTGTAGCCAATCTGTGCATGAATAGAAAACAAAATCTTACCAGAAGCAGGACCTATAAGGGAGGGGAGAGACAGAGGGCTGAGGCTAGAGCTCTGAAGGCAAGGGATGCCCATTTATAGGCTATTTCCAGTGACAAGGGCAAGTCCAATAATAAATGCTAGTTTTAACTATGTATGTAGCCTACCAACCTATAGTAGATAACTCTAAAGATTGGAAAAGAGACCTATGAGTAAGGGGTCTTAACACTTGGAGATGGTCCAGGTATTACTGGGTTATTAGAAGACCTACCTGGCAGTAGAATAGAGAAAACTGATAAGGAGGGGCCGGCATGGTGCCCCAAGGCCACCATCTGCTCAGGTGCCCCTATTCTACCCCACAATGAGCAGGGGGACAAATAGCCCAGGAGGGCTCACAGTTTGCCAACCATTGTTTGAGAATTATTGGTCTGGATATCTCCTTATTTGTCAACATCTCCTTTTATCTGTGGCAGTCAAATTAATTTATATGCCCAGAAATCTATAGAAAGGTGTGGGTATAATCCAATACAGAAAAGAAAAAGAATTGCCAGCAATTGTCACGACCACAAAGAACTCAAAGGACATTTGAAAGCACTGCTTTCTCCTGAAGATGTTTTCCGTCTCTAGAATCAGCCCTGAGAGCCTCAGGGAGCCCCTCCACCTGCTCTCTTCACCCACCATGCCCTGAGTCTGTCCTTGAAAGGGTGGCTGAAATCCCTTACTTTCTATTGTGGATTTTCACATTTAAGTGTTCTTGGGAATGGAACAACTTTTGGACCATCTCTCAGCATATTTTGGACCCAATACCACCTTTGGACCATCTCTCGGCATATTTTCAAAGAGGTACTATGATGAAAATATTGTTTGTTTGTTCTTTTTTACTATGTCTTACAAAAGGCCCTTTCGTACCAAAGTGAAATGAAGGAAGAAATGAAGAGGATGCAAGGAACAAAAAACTCAGTCTCCACGTATGTGGTCCAGATGGGGTCTGGCTGGATGGAGGGGGAGGATTATCACCTCCCCTATTTTGGACATTTATACTGCATGTCATTGATTCTAAGACATCTCCCCCACATTTTCACATTTCTGAAATTGGATGACAGCTTAGAATCAGTGGTATATCTTAGTTTGGTAGTGTTTTTAATCTTAGTTGTATATAATATAATGAAGCACTTAGATGGTGATTTGGAATCTGTAAAATCCAATAATCTGAACTTGCTTTCCCTTTCTTTATGAGAGTATTTTATTCCAGTGACCTCAAATCAAAATCCTTGGGGCATAACTCTTCAACTGACTTTGAATTTGCTATTAACAAATGACAGTTTTTGTCAAATGCCTTGATAAAAAATACATAGCATTTTTAAGATCTACCAATCTGGTGCACTCCCCCCTCCTTTAATTGAAAAGAAAAGGCAGTTCATTACCTAATAATTTTTTTAAAAAAATCCTCACCCAAAGACATGTTTATTGATCTTAGAGAGAGAGGAATGGGGAGAAAGAGAGAGAGAGAGATCTATTGATCTATTGGTTGCCTCCCGTTCCAGCCAGGACCAAACCTGCAACCTAGGTATGTGCCCTGACTGGGGATTGAACCCGCAACATTTTGGTGTACTGGATGATGCTCCAACCCACTGAGCTGCCCAGCCAAGGGCTTAAACCAGCAACTTTTTCTTAAGTTCCTACTATGTACCAGCTATGATTGTATATGAAGATTATATTTATAGTAAACAACACCAGTAAAGTCTTCCTTAAACGTTTTTTCTAGGGCACTGTTTTCCAACAGGAATATAATGGGAGCCCTATTCATAATTTTACTTTTTGAGAAGCCATATTAAAAAAGAAGTAGAAGAAAAACATGACATTAATTTGATAATATGTTGTATTTAACTCAATGTACACAGAATATTTTATTAATGAGACATTTGACATCCTTTTTTCATACCAAATCTTCAAAATCCAGGGTGTATTTTAACCTGAAGCACATCTCAGTTAGGACTGGCCACATTTCTAGTGCTCAATAGACACACATGGCTGGTGGCTCCCGTGTTGGACAGCATAGATCTAGGGAGTGAACCAACAAATCTGCTCATGTCAGATAGAGCTACGGTGTATCATGAGAACAAAATAAGATCATGGGATCAAGAGTAACTACATGGAGGTTATTTTAATAAAGTCTCTTTTAAAAGATGAGCAGGAGGTTGCAATGCTAAAATAAGATGGAAGGAGTCTCCAAGTTGCAGAACAGTGACAGCAAAGTCCCTGTGGTATGCATGAGTTTGGAGCATCCCAGGCACACAGTGAAGGTCCGTGTGGCTGTAGCAGAGTGAGGCTGTGCCTGTGTGTGCAGCAGGTGGGGGTGGCAGGGGGAGGGGCAGGATGGTAGGGGACCAGGGAGAAGAGATCAGCAGGTGTGGAGTCATGAAGGATGTTGTGGGCATTGTACAGACTTTGGAAATGATGTTAGTTTCAGATGCCTTGTTTTTAATTGAAATCACACTTGTTTCTGGTGACTACTACATTTACTTTGTAAGTATTCACATACATTTGTTTAATAATCAACTCTGGGATTTTGCTGAGGATTGGTGCCTAGATTTTCCACGTGAAGTTTTCAAATGCCATCCCTTTTCCCTTGTTGGGAGCTGGGACATTGTCTTTTGGTGCATCTCCTACTCTCCGTGATTTTCAGAGATTGCCTGGAGTGATGCTGAGTCCACACCTTCGAGTTCCTCTAATCCTCAAGGATGTAATATAAATAGTGACATAAGCACATTTTCATTGAGTAAATCCTTTTTTCACTTGACTGTCACACATCTTCACTTTCATTTCTCTTTTTACATTGTTTGTACTATTCTCTTCAGTTTGAAGATACCACTTGCTGGAGAAGGCAGAGAAGTATCATCTCAGCTGAATTAATTCGGCTTCCTACTTGTTGTTAAAATTGTACCATTTTCCCTACCTCTTTTTTTTTTTTTTTGAATTGAACATACCAACCTTGGTTGGAATTTTTCCTACAGAGTTTCAGCTCATATAATGCACTGATTTCTAAATAATGCCGTCTACATGACCTCTTTCTCTTTGTGTTTACAACAATCACCTTCCTCTCAGGTCTCCAAAAATCAGGGCATTATTGACTCTTTGGTTTTCCTTATGCCCAACATTTGGCCAGTTCCTATGTTATCAGGGCTCTCCACTGAAAGTTACAGAAATTCAGCTCTATTGATTTAATAAGCCAAAAGACAACAGACTGGTTCCCATGATTGGGAAGTTCAATAATTTCAAGCACAGTAAGATCTAAACTCTCAAAAATACATTAACAGGACCCTATCTCTGTATTTTTGCTTTGTTTTTCCCATTTGTTTACAGAAGGCTCTATAGCTCGAACACCCCCCCACACTCCTGCCAAAGTCTCTTTTCTGATAGCTTCAGCAAAAAAAAAAAATCAGTCCTCAGTAGGGTATCTGGTGTTCCCATTGGCCAAGTTTGAGGTACGTGCCTGAATCAAGTTGTTGGGCCTGTGAATGGTCGATACAAAGGCCCATTTCTCAGGGGAAGATCAGTAAGACTTCTGTTATGAGAAGAAGAGAGAGTGGATAATAGATGAGTGCAAAATAGCACCTGATTCCCATAGTCTCACATCTTATTGTGCCTCCCTTCGCAGTGTGGCTTGTATTTGTTCTCTTCTCCCATTTCCTCTGCCGCTGTTTCAGTTGAATAACACTGAATTTTTGCCTGGATTGTTGAACAAGGCTCTTAACTGGTCTACCAGCTTCTGCTGCCTTCTGTACATCCATATGTGAAGTTCCATGAGGGTACAATTTGTATGAAAGCCTACATGTGCACTGTGTGGCAGCATGGACCTGGCTCTCTCCATGTGATACCCCGAGAGTAACCTTGAACGATGTAGTTCTGAATGTGCCAGAATCTGTAGGAGACACCAGACCAGAGGAAAACCAGAAAGATGGTCATTTAGAGTGGAAGAAAGGCAGCATATTTTAAAAAGGAGACTAGAATTTGGTAGAACAATGAGAAAGAATAACTACCTTGGTCCTGACTGGTGTGGCTCATTTGGCTGGGTGCCATTCCCCAGGGCAGAAGGTCTGCGATTTGATTCCTGGTCAAAGCACATGCCTGGATTGAGGGTTCAGTTCCTGGAGCGTGTACAAAAGGCAACTGATAGTACGAAATTCAGCCAGTTCACGTTGCTCTCTCACACTGATGCTTTTCTCTCTCTTTTTCTCCTTCCCTTGCCCTCTCTCTAAAATTAAAAAAATAAAATCTTAAGAAAACACCCCAGAGTATTGTATTTTGCCACATATAATGCACTCTCATGTATAATGTGCACCCATGTTTTTGGCCCAAACATTTAGGAAAAAATCTTTCATTTTAATTTTTAAATTCATTTATTTATTTATTTATTTATTTATTTATTTATTTATTTATTTATTTATATTTAGAAACAAAACCAATTATTGTATTCTGGGGTATTATTTTGCATACAGGTGTCATTATTGCTTTCTAGAGTTACACTTTTAACACATAAGCATAAATAAAAGAATTAAAAACATTTATATAGATACAGAATTAGTACTGCCCATGTATAGTGCACATCCTTACTTTTCCCTCAAAAATTTGGGCAAAAAAGTGCACAATACACATAGCAAAACATGGTAACTACCTTGTATCAGACTAAGGGTGTAAGGAGCTCAGTGCAATACAAGAGTGTTCGGTAACCACAAAAACACTTACCATACGGTAAAGAGAGAGAACCCCATAAATATCTACAGTATATACTGCTATGTAGGAGGGACTACATAAGGGGTCATGTCCATATTGCACAGGTAACTGTGGCTGCAATGAGGAAGGACAACCGCATGATAGATGTGGCATTTTATCTGGACCTTGAATGACAGGCAGGGTTTAATTGGCTCAGAGGAGATGGGGGGGCATGCCTGGCAGAGTGAATGGCTCAGGCAGACATGGCGAACTGAACAGGGGACCGAGGAATGCTGAATTAACCAGACTGGCTTTGTCTGGAGTAGCTGGGGACAGACTTTGAGACTAAGTTCAGGCTTGATTGTTGTGAGTGTTGAATAGCATTGGATTTGGAGTATCATGATGTCTTGGGTGTTAAAAAAACAGGTGCAGCCCGAAGGCCAAGCAGACATTTGTCGGGGGTCTATAGGGCTACTTGCCCTTTAAATGCCTTTAAGAGAGGGAGGAGGAGAACGGGGAACCCACTTCCTGACTACCCCTGGTACTTTCCTGCCATCCCCATGAGTGACTAGGACCTGAGCCCCCAGAACAGACTTCAACAAATGGGCCCCAGAGCCCACTGGGCCCTTATCCTGCTGCCATACTGACCCACAGCCAAGCCCTTCTCACTTGGACTTTTGTGGCTTTGCTGGGGGGCCCCAGGGGTTCTGCAGGGTCTCCAGTGGGTAGGGGAGAAAGTGGCAGGAGGACACAGGATGGGCCCTGTTTGCATGCTCAGCATGTGGTGTAATTTTCCAGCTGACCTGAGAGGTCAGCTGGGAATCTCACTTGTCAGAACAGAACAGAGAGTAAGTTCCTGACTCTTTCTTTCTTAGTCCTTTTTCTCCCCCTTCCACTCTGGGACTGCAGCGGGGTATTGCTTCCTTGGCCCCTGGCTACCTCTCTTTCAGGAGGGGTGGGTTTCTTGGCTGTATTTCTCATAACTTCGGAAAGACCTTCCATGCTGCAACCAGAGGCTGGCCTCAGTGGGACATGTGTATCAGGACTCTGCCCCAAGGTGTCCCAGGACACATACGCATCCTTGATCTTGGTCAAAAGGCCAAAAAGTGACAGGAGCTGCACTTCAGCAAGGCAGCGCCTGCTGCTGTGATGGGACTCCCTGGCGTGGGGAAGCTGGCAGTGGCCGGGCTAGAATGCATCTGTGGGACGTGGGCTGTGTGGCCAGTTTTCCCACTCCCTGTGATGCCGGGCCGTTGGGATGAGGCCACAGCTGCCTCTTTTCTGATCCAGACTAGTTCAGAAACTGCTGGGCAGTGAACAGATGCCCATAGGTCCTGTGGGGAAGATTTATTTCCCTAAGACTTTTACCGACTCTGAGGCTGCATTTCAACAAGAGCCTGCTCCTGCCTTTTCTCTTCATGTTTCTTCTGCTGATGGTGGTGGGAGTGGGAGGAGAGCCTCTGTCCACCAAAATGCAGACAACTCTGCCCCAGCCCATGAGAAGAACAGATGCCGATCTGTTGGTTGGAGGTGTTCCTGGACTTTGGTGGTCATATACTAGACAAGCCTCCCCCCGCCCTGAGCGCAGGAGGACAAAGCCCACGATGGGCCCTCTGTGAAAAGGAAGCGCTGTACATACAAAGGGCTAAGAGAGCATGTGTTAGAGTCAGACAGACCCAGGCAAAAATCCCAGCTCACTCTCTCGCCCGTGTGGCCGGCCAAATCATGTCAGAGCCTCAGTTTCCACATCTGTTAGACAGGACCCTGGCAGTGCTTACCTCACAGGATAGGAGGACTAGACGAGATCATGCATGCAGGGCATTTAGCACGGTGCTTGGCCCTTAGCGCACACTCAGTAAGTGGGAGTTACAGTGAGTAAAGCAGTGGTTTTGCCTTTATTGTTCGGCACTGATTAACCCCAAAGGGAGGCAGGCTCGACTGCTGTTGCTCCAGAAAACAGTCCAGGCAACTGTTACAAAATAGCATTTGCAGGGCACTTACTTTAACATGATGTTAATTTTAAGGTGCAGCTGGGCCATCCCCAGGCTCCAACGCGTTCCCACCCACATCTGGCACACAGCCCTGCAGAGGCAGGCATCTCCCTGCCTTCCGGATCAACCTCAGGAGGGTGTCTGTGGCTCAGTGATCCAACGGTTGTTAGTTTTACATGCATATCACATTGACACACTTCTAAATGGTCTCATTAGTTTTTCTGTTGATATTCAACTATGAAATTACTGCTTTGACTGGAGAGCCCCTGTGGACATGAGTTCTCATTATCTCTAGGAATAACACTGCCACACAGCCATAAATCCAGGACAGCTGCCATGCGGGCTCACTCTGTGGTTCAGCTGTGGTTCATCTATCAGCGTGGAGAAGTCCCAAGTCAGAAACCATGACCTTGCTGTTTGGGTGGGGTACATGGGCCTAGGACAACTCCATTGCACTAGTGTAGGAATAGAGCCAGGCTTGGAGGTGGAAAGAACCAGGTGCTGTGGAGAAGCACAAGCTCGACAGCAGCCAGCGGTGCAGTGAACGCCGGGAAGTGGGTGGGTGTCCGTCTCTTAGGCTCGGCCTGGTTAACGCCCCAAAGGAGAAACATTGTAAGGAATACCTATTATAAAACAGGGGATGGGAACATTTTACAAAATTTAAAATAAGATTTTATTTAAGGCCAGCCCTGAGGTTTATCTTTACAACAACCTTATTAGCAATGAGTGCCAGAATATGACATTAAAAAATAATTATGTATACTTGGCATGCAATAGTATATTAGTTTCAGGGGTAAAATGTAGTGATTCAATGTTTATCTACTTTACAATGTGATCATGACACTAAGTCTAATAACCAACTGTCACTGTTCAAAGTTGTTACAGTATTACTGACTATCTTCCTCTTCACCTTTTTTTTGCCGATCTTCCCATCCCCTTCCATGCTGGCAACCATCAGTTTGATCTGTTTTTATGAATCTGTTTTAGTTTTTTTGTTGTCGTTGTTCATTTGTTGTTGTTTTTTTCTTTTAAATTCCATGTATGAGTGAAATTCTATGGTATTTGTGTTTCTTTTTTTAAAAAAGATTTTATTTATTTATTTTTAGAGAGTGGAAGGGAGGGAGAAAGAGAGGGAAAGAAACTTCAATGTGTGGTTGCCTCTCACACGCCCCCTACTGGGGACCTGGCCCACTAGCCAGGCATGTGCCCTGACTGGGAAATTGAACCAGCAACCTTTTGGTTTGTAGGCCAGCACTCAGTCCACAGAGTCACACTAGCCAGGGTGGTATTTGTATTTCTCTGATTTATTTCACTAAGCATAACACCCTCTAGGCCCACCCATCTTGTCACAAATGGCAAGATTTCATTCTTTTTATTGCTGAGTAATATTCAATTTTGTGTGTGTGTATCACATCTTCTTTACCTATTCGTCTGTCAGTGGACACCAAGGCTGCTTCCATATCTTGGTTATTGCAAATAATGCTTCAGTGAACATAGGGATGCATCTATCTTTTTAAATTAGTGTTTTTGTTTTTTTCGTATAAATACTGCGAGGTTGAATCTCTGGGTTTTATAATGGCTCTTTTTTGTTGCTGACCTTTTGAGGAATCTCCATACTGTGTTCCACCAAAGTGCACACCCACCAACAGTGCACAAGACCACATTTCTCCACATTCTTTTCTCCACAAGCCAATATTTCTTCTTTGTTGATTTATGTTTTTTTATTTTTAAGCATATTTTATTGATTATACTGTTAGAGTTGTACCAATTTTTTTCCCTTTGTCCCCTCTGCCTAGTACCCACCTTCCCTTCAGCAATCCCCTCCTTAGTTCATGTCCATCAGTTGTGAGTGTAAGTTCTTTGGCTTCTCCTTTTCCTATGCTGTTCTTAACCTCCCCCCTGTCTATTTTGTTCCTACCAGTTATCCTTCTTGATCCCTGCACCATTTCCCTTTTCTCCCCCTTCTTCCTCCCAGCTGACAACCCTCCAAATAATCCCCATACCTATAAATCTGTTTCTCTTCTGGTTGTTTGCTTAGTTTTGTTTTGTTTTTTATTTTCAGTTGTTGATAGTTGAGTTTGTTGTCATTTTAATGTTCATAGTTTTGATCTTTTTTTTAAAATAAGTCCCTTTAACATTTCATGTAATAATGTCTTGGTGACGATGAACTCCTTTAGCTATACCTTGTCTGAGAAGCACTTTTTTCTGCCCTTCCATTCTAAATGATGGTTTTACTGGATAGAGTAATCTTGGTTGGTGAGTCTTTGCCTTTCATCACTTGGAATACTTCTTCCTAGCCCCTTCTTGCCTGCAAAGTTTCTTTTGAGAAATCAACTGACAGTTTTATGGGAACTCCTTTGTAAGTAGCTCTCTGCTTTTCTCTTGCTGCTTGTAAGACTCTTTCTTTATCTTTAACCTTTGGCATTTTAATTATGACGTATCTTGGTGTGGTCCTCTTTATGTCCAACTTGATTGATACTCTGTGCTTCCGGGACTTGTATGTCTATTTCCTTCACCATATTAGGGAAGTTTTCTTTCATTATTTTGTCAAATAAATTTCCAGTTTCTTGCTCTTTCTCTTCTCCTTCTGCCACCCCTATGATGTGAATGTTGGACCCCTTGAAGTTGTCCCAGATGCTTATATTACCCTCATTTTTTTTTTTGGATTCTTTTTTCTTCTTGTTGTTCTGATTGGTTGTTTTTTGCTTCCTTATGTTCTAGATCATTGATTTGATTCTCAGCTTCATCCACTCTACTGTTGTTTCCCTGTAAATTGTTCTTAATTTCAATGAGTGAACGCTTTGTTTCTGACTGGATCTTTTTTATGCTGCTGAGGTCCTCATGAAGTTCCTTGAGCATGCTTATAACCAGTGTTTTGAACTCTGCATCTGAGAGATTGCTTAACTACATTTCATTTAGCTCTTTTTCTGGAGTTTTGATCTGTTCTTTCACTTGGGTCATGTTTCTTTGTCTCTTCGTTTTGGCAGTCTCCCTGTGTTTGTTTCTATGTATTAGGTAGAGCTGCTTCGACTCCGTATCTTTGTAGTGGGGCCTAATGGAGTAGGTGTCCTGTAGGATCCAGTGGCACAGCCTCCACTATCACCCAAGCTGGGTACTTGAGGTGTGCCCTTCATGTGGGCTGAGTACACCCTCCTCTTATAGTTGAACCTTGGTTGCTATTGGCAGGTCAATGGGAGGGATTTACCCAGGCCAGTCAAGCAAGGATTAGCTGTAACCATTCACTACCTACCTCTCCCCTCCATGGAGGATCAGCTGTGCAGTAGCAGGGTGGCAGTGCTCCTAAGTGGTCTGTAGCTATCTACTGGGTATACTGGCCCTGGGGTTTCCCAGGTGGCACGCGCCAAGGTCAGACCCCACCTGTGTTTTGCCCGGATCCACCCTTCCTGAGCTGTAAAGCATTCTGAGATGGCTGCTACTTGTGCTGGGCTGGGAGATTCCCAGGAGCAGCCAAGCTGTGAAACTAATCTGGCTGCTGCTAGTGCCCAGCCTGGAGCTCACTGAGGCCAGCTGTTGCTTATTTGATAAGATTTAGGAAGTTGTGAAGCAGCCACTCATGTGGAAAAGCAGGATGGGTGGGCCCATAGTTGGGTGGGGTGGAGTCCCTGGGTATCTCCAAGGCGGATTAAACAGTGTTAACCAGGTTGATGGAGTCTCAAATATGGCACCAGCCTGACAACGACATGGCTCTGTTGGTGGGGGGGATAGTCAGAAAAGGGACAAAAGCCTTTGCTCACCCCAATGCCAGACACTTCAGTTCCCCCCCATATGCCACTGGTGCCCTTCAAGCTGCCACTCCAGCACTGGAGCTCAGAGGGAGTTTGTCCGAGTAGGTGAGTCTGTGTGTGGGCTCTTTAAGAGGAACTGCTTATGGCTCCACCAGTTTCTTCCACTGACTCAATCCTCACTGGTTTTTGTAGCCAGAAGTTATGGGTCTTATCTTCCTGGCACTGAAACTCTGGCCTGGGGGGCCTGGTGTGGGGCTAGGACTTCTTGCTCCCAAGATATCCCTCCCAAATTTTTACCTACCACATGTGGGTCTGTGCCTCTCCTACTAGTCTGGGTTGATGTGGTTTCTTTAATTCCATAGTTGTCAGACTTCCATTCAACTAAATTCTTGTTGGTTCTGAGTGATGGTTGTTCTATATTTTAGCTGTAATTTTGATGTGACTGTGCAAAGAGGTGAGCCATGTCTGCCTATGTCACCATCTTGACTGGAAGCTCTTTGTTGATTTTTTGATTACAGTCATTGTGACACGTGAGGCGATATCTCATTGTGGTTTTGAGTTGAATTTTCCTGACGATTAATGATCTTGAACACTTTCATATGTCTGTTGACCACCTGGATGTTTTCTTTAGAGAAATGTATATTCATGTTCTCTGCCCATATTTTGATTGGATTATTTGTTTATTTATTTTGTTTGTTTTTGAGTTGTATGAGTTCCTTATATATTTTGGATATTAACCCTTAATTAGATATATCATTTGCAAATATATTCTTTCATTCGTTTTTGTTTTGTTGATGTTTTCCTTCACTATGTGAAGGATTTTAGTTTGATGTAGTCCCATTTGTTTATTTTTGCTTTCTTTGCTCAAGGGGACATATCCAAAAATATATTCCTCAGACTCATGTCAAATAGTTTATTACCTATGTTTTCTTATAGGAGTTTTATAGTTTCAGGTCTTATATTTAAGTCTTTAATTCATTTTGGGTTCAGTTTTGTATGTGGTGTAAGAGAGTGATCTAGTTTTATAGTTTTGTTATGTATCTATACAGTTTTCTCAAATTCATTTATTGAAGAGACTGTTATTTCTCCATTATATATATTTTTCCCTCTTCTGTCATAAACTAATTGACCATATAAGCTAGAGTTTATTTCTGGGATCTCTGTTCTGTTTCATTGATTTATGTGTCTGTTTTGTGCCAGTAACATACTCTTTTTTATTAGTTAACTTTATAGTAAGTTTAAAATCAAGGAGTGTGATACTTCAATCTTGGCTCTTCTTTCTCAAGATTGTTTTGCTATTAGTGGTCTTTTGGGATAAAATATGAATTTTAGGGTTGCTTTTTGTAGTTCATAGAAGAATGTCATTGCTATTTTGATAGGGATTGCATTGAATATATTGGGTAGTATGGATATTTTAATAGTATTAATCCTTCCAATCCATTAGCATGGTATATCCTTCCATTTATTTGTGCCCTCTTCAATTTTTTTCTTTAGTGTCTTATATTTTCAGTGTACAGGTCTTTCAAAACCTACTTGGTTAAATTTATCCCTAGGTATTTTGTTCTTTTTTGATGCAATTATAATTGAAATTGTTTTCTTAATTTTTTCCTCTGATGTTACTATATAGAAACACAACAAATTGCTATTCATTTTGTATCCTGCTATCTTACTGAATTTATTTATTAATTATAATAATTTTTTGTTGTAGTCTTTGAGGTACTTTCTATATAGTATCATGTCATCTAGAAAAAGTGACAGTTTTACTTCTTTTGCAATTTGGATGCATTTTATTTATTTTTCTAATCTGACTGCTATGGCTAGGACTTCCAATGCTATATTGAATAATGTTGGTGAGAGTGGGCATTCTTTTTTATTGCCGACCTTAGAGGAAAAGCTATCAGCTCTTCACCCTTGAGTATGATGCTAACTGTAGGTTTGTCATGTATAGCCTTTAATGTGTTGAGGTAAGTTGCCCCTATACCCACTTTGTTTAGAGTCTTTATTATAAATCAATGTTGAATTTTGCCAAGTTCTTTTTCTTCTTCACGTCAGAGGATATGATATTTAGCCTTAGTTTTGTTGATGCTCATTTATGTCATGCTAATTGATTTGCTGATATTGAACAATCCTGGCATTCCTGGAATAAATCCCACTTGATAATAATATGTGCAGTATTTTTAATGTATAGTTGAATTTGGTTTGCTAGTATTTCATTGAAAAATTTTGCATTTATGTTCATCAGGGATATTGGCTGATAATTTTTTGTAGTTTTAATATCTGGATGATGCTGGCCTTGTAGAATGGGTTTGGAAGCATTCCTTCCTCTTCAAATTATTAGAATAGTTTGAGAAGAATAGGGAGTAGCTTTTCTTGAAATGTTTAGTTAAAGTCACCTGTGAAACCATCTGGTCATGTACCTTTCTTTGTTGACAGTTTTCCTTTTGAAGTAATGAAAAGGGTGGAATTTAATCTTTATTAATAGGATACTTCAAGATATGAAATTTCACATAGAAATAAGAAACCCATTGACAGGAGTAGCTTCATACAGTATGTACAGTTTGGAACTGTTCAAATATAGTTTTGTTGTAAAAAGTGCTACAAAACAAACCGCATTTAAAAAGACTTCTTAGTAGAGCAACAGTAAGCAAACTTATATCAAATGTAGTACACAACAAACAATTTATGCTTCACTTATACAATCTAAAAATTGAAGGTCCCAGGGTGCCATCTTGGACTTGGAACTTAAAGCCTTAAAGGTAATTTCTGGTACAACATTTTGAATTTCCCCTTTATCTACTGAGAAATACTTCCCAATTAAGTTTAATGAAACTTTTTACACAGACTCATTTTCATGGTTTTGTAAAGCTTCAATTTTGCCCGAACCTCCACATTCTTCAATCCTTATGCCAAGTTACTCAGCTTCACCTAGTTTCTCAGTAGCCAGACAGATATTTGAAGTGGTATTCAGAATATCCAGAATAATTTTGGTATCTTTCACAGTTAAGAGCTTCATCAATGGTTCTATTATGCCACAGTGAATGAGGTATACATTCTGTTTGACTGTTCCACCACCTGTATGGTTGGTCACAGCCCATATAGCTTTCTTTTGTGTCTTAAAGTCTGCCTTAGAGATGACACCAATGCGGAATGGGACTAAGCCATGACACACAGCTTGCTGTATCTGCTCCTGGAGGCCAGCTGTCATGTTTGACATTACAGCTTCCTTGTGAATATCAGTTTTGAAGTTTGTTAGCAGGCTGGGAAAGATGGTAAGTGCTCTCGATCTACCACAACCTGAGTCTGTTCATCCACTCCAGTGACAATTTTTCCTATGGCTCTTAGTGCAGGAGTCACAGTCAGCAATTCAGTAGCTCCCAGGAGTTTCACAAGTTGGGGCACAACTGCTATTCCACAACCACTTAACTCTGTCCATTTGGACCATTCATAAGGTAAGAAATGGCCCAGCAGCTCCCTGCTAATACTTCTGGATCATTGTGATGCAGGAGATGAAATAAAGGAGGAAGAATCTGCCCAACAGCATCTAACAGGGGGCACAAGGTCATTGTGCCAACAAAAGTTCGAAAGTGTCAACGTATGATTACAGACTGCATGCTAAAGACAACATATCAGGAACTGCAAGAAGAGCCAACAGCGGGCCAACTGCACCATACTTGATAACCAAGTCTTGGAAAAGTGAACCATCATCTGCAACACTTCCTGGATCCCAAACTGCTTGTTCATGGATGTGAGCATGGGGAGATGCCAGTGGAGAAATGCATGCTGGGATAGCACCTCTGCCTACTACAGCCTTGGTCTATTCTAATGTTCCAGAAGCAGTGTGAGGGCCTAGGTAGATTCAAACTGAATGGGACTACAACCTGTTCTGCTACAAGAGGACACAGATTTTGGAATCAAACCAGCACAGATTATGTTGTCTATGAGTGGCTGTTTTTCCCTAGAAAGCAGTTTCCTAGCACTTTAGTAGTTTGGACCTGGCTTTCCAAATGGTTGCTTTTTATGTCCTTTGACAATGTCCTCAGCAGATCAATTCACTGTGCCCTGGTTGTCGTGTTTTTTTTTTCCTTTTCTGCAGTGGAGAGGTAGCATCATCAGGAAACAAGCTGACATTTCTCCTTTTCAGCACGTGGTCATCCTTCTTAGTTTCCCTCAGCTCCAAATTAACTTCTATTTGGTGAGGCCTCATTTCTGCACTGTCTCTGCCCTTGTTCCTGAATCTGTTAAGGTGGACAGCTGGTGAGTTAGTATTTGCACTGGTGGATGTAGTTATGAGACAAAAGGAGAAAACTACACAGCCAGCTCCAGCTTTCACAGGCGATGCTGTGGGGCACACAGGCTGCAGCGTGGCTGCTCTGAAAATGTCTGCCATGGACCAGTGGGAAGACGATGTTGTTTTGGGGGAGTCTTTCTGATTACTGCTACAATTCTGTTGCTAGTAAGGAATTTTTTTTTTATTTTCTGTTTTTTCCTAATTCAGTGTTTGAAGGTTCTGTTTCTAGAATTTATTTATTTATTCTAGGTTGTCTAATTTATTGGAATATAATTGTTTGTAGTATTTTTTAATGATCCTTTGTATTTCTGTGGTGGTGGTTTTAATCTCCCCTCTTTCATTTCAGATTTTACATATTTGGGCTCTCTTTTGTTTCTTCTTTTTTATTTAAAAAATGTGTTTACTGATTTTAGAGAGAGAGGAAAGGAGAGAGAAAGAGAGAGAGCAACATCAATGTGAGAAACACATCGCTGTTTCTCATACACATCTCAACTAGGTATCAAACCCACAACTTTTTGGTGTATGGGATGATGCTCCAACCAACTGAGCCACGTCAGGCTCTTACTTTTCTTGATGAGTCCTGCTAAAGGGTTGTCAATTTTATTCTTCCTTTCAAAAAACCATCTCTTAGTTTCATTGATCTTTTGTTTTTTGTTCTTTTTTTAGTTTCTATTTCACTTATTTCTGCTCTGAACTTTCCTCCTGGAACTGGTTTTGCTGCATCAAAAAAGTTTGCTGCTTAACAAATTATGGAAAGTTGTGTTTTTATTTTTATTTCAAGGTATTTTGGGATATCTTGTTTGATTTCCTCTTTAATCCATTGGTTGTTTAGTCTCTAACATGTTTGTGTTTTTTTCTTGTTTTCTTTTTATAATTGATTTCTAGTTTCATATCATTGTGGTCAGAAAAAAAATCTTGATATGATTGCTCTCTTTTTGAATTTATTGAGACTTGTTTTGTGACCTAATATGTGATCAGTCTTGGAGAATGGTCCATGTGCAGTTGAAAATAATGTGTATTGTGTAGTTTTGGGATAAAATATTCTATAAATGTCTATTGAGTAGATCTGGTATAATGTGACATTTAAAGCCATTATTTCCTTAGAAATTTCTGTCTAGAGGATATGTCCAATAATGTTAGTGGGTTATTAAAGTCTCCTACTATTATTGTATTACTATTTATTTCTCCCTTCTTGTCCATTAATATTTATCGTATATATTTAGGTACTGCATAGATATTTATGAATGTTATATCTTCTTGAATTGACCCATTTATCACTATGAAATACTTTTCTTTGTCTCTTTTTACTGTTTTTTTAATTTAAAACTCTATTTTGTTTGATATAAATATTGCCACCCCAGCTTTTTTCTTTCATTTCTTTTTACATAGAGTATCTTTCCTCATCTCTTCAGTTTTAGTCTGTTTATTTTTCTATCTGAAGTGAGTCTCTTGTAGGCATCATATATACATATAATTTTTTATCCATTCAGCTCCTCTATGTCTTTTTTAATTTAATCTTTATTGTATTTTTCCATTACCATTTAGTCCCCTAATACCCTCTCCCCAGCAATCTCCACACTCTTGTCCATGTCCATGAGTCCTTTTTCCTTTTTGCTCAGTCCCTCCACCCCCTCACCTGTGTCTTTTGATTGGAACATTTAACCCAGCTACATTTAGAGCAGTCATTGATAAGTATGTATGTATTGTCATATTGATAATTGCCTTTGGGTTATTTTTGTAGTTCTCTGATTCTTTCTTCTTTTGATCCCTCCTTTCTTTTTTGTTTCTTTTTTTTCCCAGTATTTTGCTTGGTTTCTTTTTATTTTATCTTTATTAAAAAATCTATTTTGAAGATTTTTTTTTTTGGCTTGTGGTTATCATGATATTCCTGTATGTTTATTTATATCTCTTACTTTTAAAAATTTAAGCTCTTTGTAAGCCTCACAACCTTTTCTTCTCAGGGATTTCTTGTAAAATAAAAGTTACGAATTACTTCACAAAGCTTTGTCCAAGTATCTAGCTGTTTATGGTACTGTGCTGAGCTCCTTCAGAGAAGAAGGGCAACTCTGAGGGCAAACGTACACACAAGAAGACCTCACAGCTCTGGTGTATTCTGTGTCAGTGATCAGGCGTGGCCAGTGCAGGGCTCGTGGTCAGCGTTGTCTCCTGTGACCTCCTGTGTGCCTTGCTCTTGGTGTCAGGTGTCCAGGAGTACTCCCAGACCAGCAAGAAAGCACCACAGCTATGGCTGGGCAGCCTGAAAAGTGTTAATCTTCCTCTCTTTCAGGCTGCTTTCTGGAGACAGTGTCCAGCTTCTCCTAAGAGGATGTGAATGATGAGAGCTGAGGATATCCACCATTTGTCAGAACTGGGTCCCCCCTAGAAATGCAGAAGATAGGAGGTTATTCTGCAATCTCACCACAGCTATTATCCATAAGAAGGAAGCTTCAGCTAACCATAATTTATCCTGCTGGCACATGGCTGTGAAAACTCAGTGTGTGTATCTCACCAGCAAACCAATAAAAGCAAAACTTGGTCATGGGGCTGTCAGCAGGCAGCCCAAGCTGCAACTTGGGGCCAGCGCTAAGCCACCATTTATAGTGCTCTGCAGGGGCAGCTTCCTGTGTAGGGCATCATTTAACCCTTGCAGCAATTGTGCGAGGCAGATATTATTATTCCCACATTAGAGACGAGGAAACAGAATTTGAGAGATGACTAGAGCTGTTCCCTAGGGTCCACCCATTAAATAACGTCAGGATTGGGGCCCAGATTCTCTCAGAAACAACTCCAAATTTTCCAGGGTGGTCTGGGTAGGATCTGACCAGTGGAGAAGGGGGTCTAGTATCCACATGGCTACTCTTTAGAAAGTAGGGCCAAGGCCTTTTTATTGACAACTATCTGATATGCTAGAGTCTTTGATTTTTTACAATTAAAAAATTTTTCTATTAAAGTTGACATACAGTATTATATCCCTAATTTAGATATACTACCCAGTGATTAAACATTTATATAACTCAGGGAAGGACAAATACAATATAATTCCACTTATATGTGGAATCTAAACAACAAAATAATCAAACAAAATTGAAACAGACTCATAGATACACACAGGAAATGGTGGTTGTCAGAGAGGAGGGCAATCTGGGCACTAGGTGAAAGAGGTGAAGGGTCTAAGAAGCACCATGTGGTAGCTATGAAGTAGCCACAGGGAAGTAAGTAAAGGATAAGGAATACAGTTAATAATATTGTGACAACTATGTATGATGCCAGTTGGGATACTGGACATATTGAGGAAAACACTGTGTAAAGTAGTATATGATTGTCTAACCACTAAGCTGTATACCAGAAATAAAAGACAATAAAAAAAAACCACATTGATCTTAGCTGATATGAATTTTTGAAGCCAGGAAGTGCAGAAGAGGCTTTGCACCATCCAGTAAGAGGGTTTTGCACGTGGAAGGGGAAATACCCTGTGGGAAGCACCTGAAGAGAAGGATAGAGTAGAGGAAAGGAAGTTGAGCTTGGCGGTTCAGCCCCTCCTGGAGTGGGGTGGGGGGTGGGGGTGGGGGTGGGTCCCACACAGGGAGCCCATGACCCTATCAGCATAGACTTGGGAGACGCCACCTCATTCTTTTTCATTATTTGTATTATTTTTTCTCCTACATAGATTTTTAACATTCTTTGTCTTCAATTTTGTTCCTGTTATTTCACTATTTTTTATTTTTTACTTTATTTTATATGTTTAATATGTTTTATTCTTTTTTATATTTATTTTAGTTTTTTTATTTTTATTTTTATTTAAAAACCATTCTCATATTTTACTCTTCCCTTCTCTTATTCCATTTTTCCTTCATCCTTCTCTTTCTTATTTTTGTTTTAAATTTTATTTTTCCCTTTCTATGACTTTTTTCTATTCCTCACTCTTACTATTTCTCCTCCCTCCATCCTCTCAAAACCACCTTCCTTTCCACATATCGCCTCATATTCTTTTTTCTTTTCTTATAATATCCTTTATTGGCATTCAAATTTTATTAATATTTGCTCAATTGTCATTGATATTGGGGTTGTTTTTGCCTCTCTATCCCTAGGTGTTCACTACTTATTTTATTTTTTAAGTTTGAAATCTCATATTTTACAGTTCCCCTGTCCTATTCCATTTTGCCTTCCTCCTGCCCTGTCTTATTTTCATTTAAAAATTTATCTTCTCCCCTTCTTAGCCTGGTTTCTAACGTTTACACTTATTATTTCTCCTCCCTTTATACTATCAAAATTAGGTTTTTTTTCTTTTAGACACCCCATGATCGTTCTTTCCTTTTTTTAATTTTTCTTATAATATTATTATTCTCTTTACCAATCTTTGCTCCTTTGTCGTGGATATCACCGAGGTGGTTGTTCTGCTGTACTTTGGTTCCTATTTTTTCACTATTTTTCTCCAAAACTCATATCATGCTATTCCCTTCTTACCCTAGCCTGCCCTATTCCCTCCCTGTTTTATTATGTGGTAATTTTATTTTTTCCTTTTCTTCATCTTGTTTCTATTCCCTACTCCTTTTATTTCTCCTTCCCTTACCCTCTCAAAATCATTTCTCTTCTTGTTAGTCATCACATATTCTTTTTTCCTTTTGTATAATATTCTCATTTTCTTTCCACCTTTATAAATCTTAGCTGATTTGTTTCTGATATCATGGTAGTGGTTGGGGCATATTTTTCTGGGTGAGGGTTTTCTTTGCTGGGTTGTTTAGTTTTGTAATGGCAGCTACTGTATAACAGCATACAAGATGTGGAAGGGGTTGTGCCTCTCAGTCAGCCAACCAGAGGGAAAACCCACCAAGGAATAAGCCAAAAACAACCAAAACCCAATTACAACAGGAGAACCCACACAAACTGCATAAAGGGCGTCCCTAGAGCATCCAACTCAGGAATTCAGGGAGATTGCACAACTGAGTCCCAAAGGACTCCTACCCCACAGAAGTCCACCTATGAAGTTAGGGATTCAAAGCAGATCGATCTAATATGCAGGAAAAAAAAAGAACCACCTAAAATAGGGAGACAAAGAAACAACCCCCAATCAAAAGGAAAGGAGGAGTCCCCAGAAAGAGTGCTAAATGAAACTGAGACAAGCAATTATCAGACATAGAGTTCAAAGTAGTGGTTATAAGGATACTAAAGGAACTCAGTGAGAACTACAAGGAACTCTGTGAAAACTCCATCAGCATGAAAGAGGTCATAGAAACTATGAATAATAACCATGAGGAAATAAAGAATGCAATATCTGAATGAAGAATACACTAGGAGGAATTAAAAGCACCCTAGATGAAGCTGAGGATCAAATCAGTAAGTTGGAGGACAAGGTAGAACAAAACACCCAGTCAGTGCAACAAAACAAAGACTCAAAGAGTATGAAGATAATTTAAGCGCCCTGCAGGACAACATGAAACATAATATTATTTGCATCACAGGGAATCCAGAAGGAGAAGAAAAGGAGCAAGGGATGGAAAACCTGTTTGAAAAAATAATGACAGAAAACTTCCCTAACTTGGTGAGGGAAAAAGTCACATGAGTTCAAGAAGCACAGAAGGTCCCAATCAAAATGAACCCAAAGAGGCTCATGCCAAGACAGGTTATAGTTAAAATGGCAAAATTTAAAGTCAAAGAGAGAATCTTAAAAGCAGCAAGGGAGAAACATCTAATACCATACAGGGGTGCTCCAATAAGACTATGAGCTGATTTCTCAACAGAAACACTACAAGCCAGAAGGATATGGCATGAAATATTCCAAGTAATGGAAAGGAAAGACCTACAACCAAGATTACTCTAACCAACAAGGCTCTCATTTAAAATGGAAGGTGAAATAAGGAGCTTTCTACCCCCACAAAAAATAGGGTAAAAGGGTACATCTCCACCAAACCAGTATTGCAAGGGATGCTAAAGAGACTGTTTTAGGAAGAAGAAGAAAAAGAGAGAGAGAAACACAGGTACAAAGGAAAAAAATGGCAATGAATAAATACCTATCAATAATAAGCTTAAATGTAAATGAATTAAATGATCCAGTCAAAAGACAGGGTAGCTGAATGGATAAGAAAACACCACCCACATATGTGCTATCTATAAGAGACCCACCTCAGAACAAAAGGTCTACACAGGCTGAAAGCAAAGGGATGGAAAAATTATTCCAGGCAAATGGGCATAAAGAAGCCGGAGTAGCAGCAATACTTATATCAGACAAAACAGACTTCAAAATAAAGGCCATAATAAGAGACAAAGAAGGTCTACATAATATTTAAGGAAGTTGTCCAAAAAGAAGATATAACTCTTATAAAAATATATGCACCCAACATAGGACCACCAAAATATATAAGGAATATCTGGGTGGACTTTAAGAAAGATGTTGACAACAACACAGTCATCATAGGGGATTTTAACACCCAATTGTCAACAATGAACAGATTGTCCAAATAAAAAATTAACAAGGATACTGTGGCATTGAAAGACATCCTAGATTAAATGGATTTAACTGATATATATAGAACCTTTCATTCCAAAGAAGCAAAATATACATTCTTTTCAAATGCACATGGATCATTTTCAAAGATAGACCATTTCAAAGATTTGTGGTAGGACACAAAACAAGCCCAAATAAATTTCAGAAAATTGAAATCATATCAAGTATTTTCTCAGATCACTATGGCTTGAAACTAGAAGCAAACCTCAAGGGAAAATCTCAAAAACATTCAAATACATGGATATTGAATAACATGTTATTAAATAATGAATGGGTCAATAATAAGATCAAGTAAGAAATCAAAAAGTTTCTGGAAACAAAAGAAAATGAACACACAACAACTCAAAACCTATGGGATGTAGCGAAAGCAGTCCTGGGAAGGAAGAACATAGCAATACAGACTTACCTGTAAAAGATAGAAAAATCTCAGATAGGCAACCTAACCCTACATCTAAAAGAACTAGAGGAACAACAACAAAGCCCAGAGTGAGTAGAAGGAAAAAAAATAATCAAGATCAGAGCAGAATTAAATGACATAGAATCTAAAAAAAAAATTCAAAGGTTCGATGAATCTAGGAGTTGGTTCTGTGAAAAGATAAATATTGACAAAGCTTTACCAAACTCATCAAGGAAAAAAGAGAGAGGACCTAAATAGATAAAATCAGAAATGAAAGAGAAGTAACAAATGATACCACAGAAATACAAATGATTGTAAGAAATTAGTATGACCAACTATATGCCAAGCAATTGGAAAACCTGGGTGAAATGGATAAATTTTTAGAAACATACAATCTTCTAAAACTGAATCAAGAAGAACAGAAAGCCTGAATAGACTGATGAAACTAGTGAAATAGAAGCAGTAATCAAAAAGCTCTCAGCACACAAAAGCCATGAACCAAATGGCTTCACCAGTGAATTTTACCAAATATTCAAAGAACTAACTCCTATTCTTTTCAAACAATTCCAAAAATATTAAAGAAGATGGAAGAATCTCAAACTCTTTTTACAAGCCCAATATTACCCTAATTCCAAAACCAGGTGAAGACACAGCAAAGAAAGAAAATTACAGACCAATATCTCTGATGAACATAGATGCTAAAATCCTCAACAAAATATTGGCAATCCTGATCCAATTTACATCAAAAAGATCATGCACCATGATCAGGTAGGATTTATCCCAGGGATGCAAGAATGGTACAATATTCATGAATCAATACATGTAATATACCACATAAAAAAATGAAGGAAAAAACCCACACGATCATATCAATAGATTCAGAAAAAGCATCTGATAGAATCCAGTACCAATTTAGGATAAAAACACTCAGCAAAGTAGAAATAGAGGGAGTCTACCTCAACATAATAAAGACCTACTGGGAAACCTACTGCCAACATCGTACTCCATGGGCAAAAACTAAAAGCTTTTCACTTGAGATCAGGAACAAGACAAAGATGTATGCTCTCATCACTTTTATGCACCCCATATGGCTGGGAGCACTTTTATGGCTGGAAGTTCTAACCATAGTGATCAAACAAGAAAAAGAAATAAAAGGCACCCCAATTGAAAGGAGAAAGTCAAACTGTCATTGTTTGCAGAAGACATGATAGTGTACATAGAAAACCCTATACTCTCCACCAAAAAAACTACTCAGCCTAATAAGTTAATTTGGCAAGTAGTGGGGTACAAAGTCAATATTCAGAAATAGATGGTATTTTTTACACTAACGATGAGCTATCAGAAAGAGAAACTAGAAAAAAACCTAATTACTATAGCAATAAAAAAATAAAGTACCCTAGGAATAAATTTAACCAAGGAAGTAAAAGACCTATACTTGGAAAACTATAGAACACTGAAGAAAGAAATTGAGGAAGATACGAATAAATGGAAGCACATACCATGTTTGTAGATTGGAAGCATTAGCCTCATTAAAATGTCCATACTACCCAAAGCAATCTATATATCCAACACAAAATTCCTATAAAAATACCAATACCACATTTCACTGTAGAACAAATACTCCAAAAATTTAAATGGAACCAGAAAAGACCCTATTTAGCCTTAGCAATGTTGAAAAAGATAAAGCTGGAGGGACCACAATATCTGATATCAAACTATATTACAAGGCCATTGTAATAAAAACAGCCTCATACTGGCATAAAAACAGGTACATAGATCAATGGAACAGAATAGAGAGCCCAGAAATAAGCCCACACCTTTATAGTCAGTTAAGATTTGACAGAGGAAACAAGTACATACAATGGGTTAAAGATAGTTTATTCAATAAATGGTATTGTAAAAATACCATTTTGAAAATTTTCACAATGATATTGTGAAAATTGGACAGATAGATACAGAAAAACGAAACTAGATCACCTTCTCACACCACATGCAAATATATATTCAAAATGGATCAAAGACTTAAATGTTAAACTCAAAACCATAAAAATCATGGAAGAAAACATAGGCAACAAAATCTCTGACATTGCTCATAACAATATTTTATTAGATATATCTCCCCAGGGAAGGGACACAATAGAAAAAATAAACAAATGGAACTACATCAAACTAAAGTTTTTGGACAGCAAAGGAAATCATCAACAAAATAAAAACACAACCCACAGAATGGAAGAACTTAATTGTTGATACATCTGATAAGGGGTTACTATCCAAAATTTCTGAAGAACTTACAAAACTCAACACCAAAAAAATCCCAAACAATGCAACTAAAAAATGGAAAAAGGACCTGAATAGACACCTCTCCAAAGAGGACATGCAAATGGCCAATAAACATATGAAAAAATACTCAACATCACTAATCATCAGAGAGATGCAAATTAAAACCACAATGAAATATCACCTCACACCTGTCAGAATGGCTATCATCAATAGATCAGCAAACAAGTGCTGGCAAGGATGTGGAGAAAGGGGCACCCTTTTGCACTGTTGGTGGGAATGGAGAATGGTGTAGTCACTGTGGAAAGTAGTATGGAGGTACCTCAAAAAATTAACAATGGGTCTGACTTTTGATCCAGCAATGCCACTTCTGGGAATATATCCAAAGGAGCCCAAAACACTAATTTGAAAGAACATAAGCACCCCTATGTTCATTGCAGCATTATTTACAATCACCAAGATAATGGAAACAGCCCAAGTGTCCAACAGTAGATGAGTGGATAAAACAACTATGGGACATTTACACAATGGAATACTACTTAGCTGTAAAAAAGAAGATAATTTTACCTTTTGTGACAGTATGGATGGACTTGGAGAACATTATGGTTAGTGAAATAAGCCAGTCAAAGAAACACAAATACCATATGATTTCACTCATATGTAGAATCTAATGAACAAACTGAACTAACAAGGAAAACAGAGACAGACTCATAGATAGAGAGCAGGATGACAGCTAAGGTGAGAGGAGGTTAGGGAGTGGAGGGGTTGAGGTAAAAGGAAAAAGGGCTCATGGGCATGAACAACAGCGTGATGATTGCAGGGGAGAGGGGATTATAAGGGGACTAAGGGTTATGGAAAAAATGCAATAAAAATTTTTCAAAAAGCTAAAAATAAATAAATAAATGATAACTTTGCTGGGTAGAGCAATCTTGGTTGTAGGTCCTTGCTTCAGCACTTTAAATATTTTATACCAATCCCTTCTGGCCTGCAAAGTTTCTTTTGAGAAATCAATGGAGTCTTATGGGAGCTCCCTTGTGGGTAACTAACTGCTTTTTTTGTTGCTGCTTTTATGACTCTCTTTGTCTTTAATGTTGTCATTTTAATTATTATGTGTCTTGGTATGGGCTTCTTTGGGTTCATCTTGTTTGGAACTTTCTATGCTTCTTGAAGTTGGTATATTTTCTTCAGGTTAGGGAAGTTTTCTGTCATTATTTTTTCAAATAGGTTTTGAATTACTTTTTCTTCTCCTTTTGGCACCCTCATGATGCAAATGTTGGTATGCTTGAAGTTACCCCAGAGACTTCTTAAACTATCCTCATTTAAAAAAATTTTTGTTGTTGTTGTTGTTTTCAGTGTTTCTTCTTTCTTCTTCTCCAAATTGATAATTTGGTCCTCTGCTTCATCTACCTTACTGTTGATTCCCTAAAATGTATTCTTCATTTCAGTTATTATATTCTTTATATCTCACTGGTTGTTTTTTATCTCTATTTTTTTTTATTTCTTTGACAAAATTTTTACTAAATTCATTTACTCTGTGAGCATCTTTATAACCAGTGTTTTGAACTCAGCATGTGGTAGATTGCTTGTCTCCATTTTATTTAGTTTTTTTTCCTGGAGTTTTATTCTGTACTTTCGTTTGGGACAGTTCTTTGTCTCCACATTTTGGCTTATTTCTATGTATTAGATAGAGATGCTTTGTCTCTTGGGCTTGTTAAAGAGGCTTTATATAGTAGTGCAGTCTCTCTTGTTTCCCAAGCTGAGTGCTTTAGGTGTGCCTCCTCTGTATGGGCTGTGTGCACCCTGCTGTTGTAGTTGAGTATTGATTGCTGTTGGCACATCACTGGGAGGGATTTACCCCTAGGTCAATTGGCTTCGAGGACTGGCTACAATCACAGCTGAGGATCAGGTGTGCAGTGGTCAACCTCACAGAGCAATACTTGCTTCAGCAGAGCTCGGGTACCCTCTGAGTCTGCCCCTTGAGTGTGTCACTAGTGCAGGTGCTTAGACATGGTCTCAATCTATTCACTAGGAGCACTTGCTCTGGGGCCTCTGGGAAGTTGCACGCCAAGGCGAGCCATCACCTGCGCCCTTCCCAGAGCCATCTGGAGTGAGCTACAGAGCAATCTGCAGTTAGCTGCTATTGTGCTAGGCTTAGAGGTGCCCAGAGATGCCAAGCTGTGAGTTAAGGCTGGTTGTTGCTACTGCTGTCAGGCCTGTGGCAACTTAGCAAGAGATATGGGGCATACTGAGGCTGCTTTTTTTTAGAGAGAGAGATTTTAGAAACGCCTGGAGCCTGAGCCAAGGTAGGCTACTTGTATAGTAAAGGTACTGGAAAAGGCTTGGGTAGGCCCACAAGCCGTGTGGGGTTGGGTCTCAAGGAATCACCAGCATGGGACAAACAATGTGAGCCCTGTTGATGGAGACTCTAATATGGCACCTGACTGCTGGCTCTGTGGGGATAGGGCTCAGCAAAGGAACAGTGGCCTCTGCCAGCATTTCTGTCTGGGAAAACATTGCCTCCCCCAGCCCCCATCCCAAAGCCACACAATTCAGTTCCTTCCTGTGTATCCCTGGCACCTTTCAGGCTGCTATCCCAGTACTGGAGCTCAGAGGGAGTGAGTTAAAGTAAGTCTATGTGTGGGTCCTTTAAGAGGAATACCTGGGACTCTAGGAGCCCTCTATCTCACTCAGCCACAATTTCCATAGGTTTTCACAGCCAGAAATTACAGGGACTCCTCTTTCTGGTGCTGGAACCCTGGACTGGGGGGCCAGGCTCCAGGTGTGGGGCTGAGACTCCTTGCTCCTTAGGGTATGCCTCAGCAGGAGGGAAACCCTACTGATTTTTAACCACCACGCATGGGTGTAGGACCAGCCTGTTCAGCATCTCTGCCTCTCCTACCAGTCTTCTGTGGTTTCTTCTTTACAGCCTCAGCTACTGGCCTTATGCTCAGCTAGCTTTAGGTGGTTCTCAGTGACACTTATTCTGCAGCTGTAATTTTGATGTGGTTGTGGCAGGATGTAAATGCCACATTTATCTATGCCACTATCTTAACTGGAAACCCATTTTTTAAACATATTTTAGCATTTTGTCCAAGAGAGCCATTAATAACATTCCAATTTTTTTTAAGATAATATGTCTTAAACTATATCGATGTGTTGGATATATGCTTATCATGAAATATTTAGAAATATAAAAAGGAGAGGAAATTACCATTCACTTGTAATTCTACCATCAATATCATTCTGATTTTTTTCATTGTATGTGCATATAAATATATGACAAAATACAAATTAGATTATAAATAAAATCTTTTGACTTCTGTTTCCCTCTCAATCATAAATAACAAGCATTTCTCATATCATTAAACATTCTTTAAAAAATATTTCAAAAGCTTTGAACATGATCTGGGACATGGTCAATATTTAGGAAATGATAGCTATTGTTATTTATTACACAATATTTTGCTGGATGAAAAGACAATAATACATTTTACCTTTCTGATTTTTGTGAATATTTAGGTTATTAATTTTCTCCCATTATTATAAACAATTGTACTAAACATTTCATATATAAAATTGAGTCTAAGTTTTTAATTAATTTCTTAGGATAGATTCTTGGTAAGGAACTACTGGATCAAAGATTAGGCAATATTTAACGTTTTTTTAACTCTATATTGCTAAGCTTCTTTTTCTGTACCTGTTTAAATTCTAATGATGATTCATGGGAAAGTCTATTTCTTCTCACACTGAACCTATGTTGAGTGGGTCTCTATTTAATGATCAGCTTGAATGAACTAATGTGCTCTTCATGTGGTGAGACTCAGCAGGAAGACGTTTGCTGTGAGATAATGCCAATGAGATCTGAGGATTTCCTCCTCAGGTAAATAGTTCTGAGTTACCATTTTCTGCCCTAACCTGGCCCTGATTATGTGATCCCAACAACCCTTTTGTTTCCCTTTGTGTAATGTTCGTCCCACTGGTAATCCCTCACTTATTACCCACTCTCCCTGTTGGACTAGAAGTGCCGTGAGACCAGGTGTCTTTCATCACATTAAGGCTCAACATAGAGCCTGGTACCCACTGAGTACTCAGAGTGTATTTGTGAGTCAAAGGACTGCTGCTATACATAACCATGACCTGATTAAGGCTTTGTGCTTAATCATCCTCTTATGGTTTTCTGTGTTTAAAAATGGAAAAATTATTTTTATATACGATTAGACAAAAGAGCAAGTTACAGAACATTGTGTACTTTATGACCCCAGTTTTGCAGAAGAGAGGAGGCAGGACAGAGAAAGAGGTAAAGAGAGACAGGGTGACATTTAGAAACCGTCAGAGAGGTGCAGAGCCAGAGAAGACAAAACCCTTAAACATTCATTGCGATTGCCATTGGGTGGTGATAATTTGGTCTTTTTTGGTGTGATTGTTTTTCAAATACTTTATCATGTACATGAATTGGAAACTTTTTTTAAAAATTATTATCTGATCTCAAATACTTCGAAACCTGTGTGGTATTATAATGATCTGGCAAATTTCACTGTATTTACAGAGTCCCTTTTATCAGCTAGAGCCGTCTTATTTGTGTGCCCTCTTTTGTTCTCAGCGCTGCAACTTTTATCTTAACTTGAAGAACCAGGGTAGAGAAGAGAAAGAAAAACTCAAAAAATCCCTAGCAATACAGAAGCTAATTTTCTCTGAGCCAGCACATCTCTCTGGGGACATGATGAATGATCTTACTGAATGAAGAGGCGATCTAAGATCAGCTTTCCATAGATGCGTTGTTTTCCCTAGAGCTGGCTAGAATGATCACGTAACTTCCTCTGCCAAGAAGCACCATCCCCTGATTAACTGAGTTTCCGCGGAGCGATACAGGCTTCAGTTCTTACTCCCCTAGGAGCTGGCCTCCTCCCCTTTACTCCTCTCCGGGGGAACCGCAGTTAGAGATCCAGTCCCCAGGGAAGAGTGCAGAGCCGCTCTGTGGTTTACATGCTGTGACTGGGTGCTGAAAGGAAGTGCGAGGGGGAGGCAGGCAGCGGAGAAAGTAGGGGAGCGCAGGAAGGGGCATCCAGAAGGAGAAACCATAACTTCAGCCCTGCAGGGGTTTATAATCCATTGGATACTTCTTTTACTGCTTAAAAATTCCCCTCCCTGCTCAGTGATTGTAGCATCCTATGGACTAAATACATAATCCCTGAAAATATGTGATCCTGGAATTTTCTGAAATCATATAGAAGAAAATGCGTAATTCTTTTCATCTTACATAAGTTGGAGCATGTATTTATCTTTTTGCCTTAAATCCAGGCACTTGTGGATTAAACTCTGCTTAAACGTAGTGACGATCAAATCACTTTCACCTACTACTTCTGCTCCTGGTGCCTAACACCTTATATATTTGGTCCATTTTTATGTGGTTTTGTATTGCAATTTACCTGATACATTACTGTAATCCACCTTAGATGCCCTTGTGCTAAAGTGCGGTACACAAGGTCTGTCCAGAAGGTATCCAAGGCAGACCTGTAATATGAAAAAGAGACATTTCTTGAAGAATATACAAGGTATAAGAAACATTGTACATAGGACAATGACACCTCAGTCCCTTTCAAAATAGGCACCTTGGGACTTCACACAGTTCTCCCAATTATCATCAGCTGCCCCATTGTATTTTCCTGAATCTCATCGATGGTCTGAAACCTCTTCCCTTTCAAAGGTGATTTAAGTTTTGAAACTTAAATTTCAAATTTAATTTGCAAAGAAGTTGCAGGGCACCGAATCTGGGCTGTAGGGGGCCTGAGTCACCTGTGTGATTTGATGTTTCACCAAAAATCTCTACATCAGACGTGATGCACGAGCGGCACATTATCATGATGAAGCTGCCAAGCACCAGCTGCCCTGAGCTGCGGCCTTTGTGAATCATCTGAATAGTTTCTGTGGAGGAATGTTCAAGCTTAATGCAAAATTTGATGCAGATTCATTGCTCTACTCACTTAATCATTTTGAATGTGTCAGCCACACAGTACACATGCTCACTCAATGGTGTCTACTGACCCCACTGATGAGTACAGTGAAGTTGTCATTGTTCACACATGTGCATTCCAGTCCACTCTCCCTGGCTGCCAGGTTACATTGATGTTGCACAAGCCATTCTCATTATATTAACAATGGCTGGCCTTTTTCTGGACAGACCTCGTATACTCATCCACTCATTTATTTATTCTATGTGTTGGCTAAAAGTTTAAGCTGCAGTAACAAATAGCCCCTTTCTTTCTTATATACATTCCCAACATGAGGGCCCCAGCTGGCAGAGGACCAGGGGCTCTACCCTTGGAGTTCCTTTGGGGAGCCAGCTTCCCGAGTCTTGTCAGTCTGCCATCCAATGGGGTGATGTCAGTGCACAGTCAAAGGAAGGCCATGAGCAAATTTATATTTCAGCTTGGGGAAAAAGTAGGAGAAAGGAATTCCAAGGCAAACTGTTTATCTTCATTTAAAAATTAATAACTTTATTTTAGGGCAATTTTATGTTCTAAGAAAAATGGAGCAGAGAGTGCGGATTTTTCCATATACCCTGTCCCCACTTAGGCATAGACTTCTCCACTGTCTACATCCTGCCCCAGAGCCATACGTTTTTTACAATCCATGAACCTACACGGACACATCATTATCACCCAAAGTCCATACTTTACAGTACAATTTATTCTTGTTGCACATTCTATAGGTTTGGACAAATGTGTAATGACATGTATTCATTATTGTAGTTTTGTACATAATAGTTGCATCAACCTAATGAGCCTATGGGCTCTGCCTATTTATCCTTGACCCCAACTCCTGGCAACCACCAATCATTTTACTGTCTCCAAAGCTCTGCCTTTTTCATAATGTCAAATAGGGGGACTCTACAGCATGCAGTCTTTTTAGTTAGGCTTTTTTCCCCACTTATTAATATGCATTTAGGTTTTCTCAATGTCTTTTCATGGCTTGATAGCTCATGTCTTTTTACAGTGAGTAATATCCCATTGTTTGAATGTATCAAAGTTTATTTACCTAATCAACCAATGAAGGACATCTGGGTTCCTTTCAAGTTTTGGCAATTATGAATAAAACTGCTATAAACATTCGTGTGCAGGTTTTGCGTGGACATAGTTTTTTCTATTTTGATGATCTCTTCAAGAAGACAGGTCTTAATTTCATTGCTCATTTCTATTTTATTTTTAGATTCCATTTTATTTAATACCATTGTGATCTTTGCTATTTGATTCCTTCAACTAACTTAGGGCTGTTTTCTTTTTCTTTTTTTCTTTTTCTTAGATCCCTGAGTTGTAAATTTAGTTTGTTTATTTGAGATTTTTCTTTTTTTATAAAAATTCCGGCAACACTTTATTTATTTATTTTTAATTAAATTTATTGGGGTGATACTAGTTCACAAACCATACAGGTTTCAAGTACACAGCTCAATAAAACATCATAAGCACACCACATTGTGTATCCATCGCCCCAAGCAAAGTTCTTTCTGTCCCAGTTTTCCCCACTTTGCCTACCTCCTCCTACCACTCCCTTTCCTGTGGTTATCAACACTCTGTTGTCTGTACCCTTGTGTTATAAACGTGTGTGTGTGTATATGTGTGTGTGTGCATACATGCTTAATCCCTTCACCTTCTTTTATCCAGTCCACTAAACACCACCACCAAATTGTCAGTCTGTTCCCTGTGTCCTTGCCCCTGTTTCTACGTTGTCAGTTTATTTTGTTCATTCGATTGAACATATGAGTGAAATCACATGGTATTTGTGTTTCTCTGACTGGCTTATTTCACTTAGCATAATATTCCTCAAGTCCACTTATGCTATCTCAAAGGGTAAGATTTTCTTCTTTTTTTATGGCCATGTAGTATTCTACTATAGTAAACACCACAGCTTTTCAAAAATCTACTTCTCTACCAATGTGCACTTGGGCTGTTTCCAGATTTTGGCTATTGTAAATAATGCTGATATGAACAAAGGGGTGCATATTTTCTTTCAAACTGGTGTTTTTGTATTCTTAGGATATATTCCCAGAAGTGGAATCACTGGATGAAAAGGTAGTCCCATTTTTAAGATTCTGAGGTATCTCCATATAATTTTCCACAGTGGCTGTACCAGTCCACATTCCCACCAACAGTGCACAAGGGTTCCCCTTTACCACATTTTTGTGAACACTTGTAGTTTGTTGATTTATTGATGATAGACATTCTGGCAGGTGTGAGGTGATATCTCAATTGTGGCTTTAATTTACATATCTCTGGTGATTAGAGATGTTGGCTATCTGCATGTCCTCTTTGGAGAAGTGTCTATTCAGGTCCTTTGCACATTTTTTAAAATTGGGTTGTTTGTTTTCCTGGTGTTGTTGTATTATTTCTTTATATATTTTGGAAATTAGCCCCTTATCAGATGCATCATTGGCAAATATGTTCTCCCATTCAGTGGGTTGTCATTTCATTTTGTGAATTTTTATTTAGTTTTTGCTGCACAGCAAAAGAAGAAGAATTGATCTTGTTTTTTATCCCCTCTGACAATTTGTCTTTAATTTGTGTATTTGACCATTGATGTTTAAGGTGATTTTTTATATAGTTGTATTAATAGCTATCATATCCCTGTTTTCTCTTCATTGTCCTTGATCTATATAAGGTCTGTCCAGAAAAAGCCCAACCATTGTTAATATAATGAGAATGGTTTGCACGACATCCATGTAACCTGGCAGCCAAGGAGAGTGGACTGGAATGAACATGTATAAGCAATGACAGCTTTACTATACTAGTCAGTGGAGGTGGTAGAAGTCATTGAGTGAGCATGTATAACATGTGACATTCCAAATGACTGAGTAAATAGAGCAACAAATCTGCATCAAATTTTGCATTAAGCTGCAACATTCCTCCATGGGCATTATTCGGATGATTCAGAGGGCTACAGCTATGGGCAACTGGTGATTGGCAGCTTCATCATGATAATGTGCGCTCGTGCATCACGTCTCATGCAGAGTTTTTTGGTGAAACATCAAACCACACAGGTGACTCAGGCCTCAAACCCAGATTGGTGCCCTGCAACCTCTGGCTTTTCCCAAAATCTAAATCACCTTTGAAAAAGAGATTTCAGACCCTCAGAGAGATTCAGGAAAGTATGACAGGACAGATGATGGCGATTGGGAGAACTGTGTGAGGTCCCGAGGTGCCTATTTTGAAGGTGACTGAGGTGTCATTGTCTTTTGTACAATGTTTTTTGTACCTTGTATCTTCTTCAATAAATGTTTCTATCTTTCCTAGTACATGGCTGGATACTTTCTGGACAGGTCTCATTATATTTAATATTCGTACCCAATATTTTCACTACCTTTTTTTCAATTACAGTTTATATTCAATATTATTGTATTAGTTTCAGGTGTACAGCATAGTGGTTAGACGATTATATACTATGATTACAAAGCGTTCTCCCAATATTTTCAGTACCTACCTGGTCCATATATAGTTATTACAATATTATTGACTATATGTTCTCTATGTTGTACTGTACATCCCTGTGAAGATTTTGTAAATGTCTATTTGTACTTCTTAATCCCTTAATCATTTTCCCCCAAACTCCACTCATCTTTGGCAAACAACGGTATTTATAGCTGTTTCTGGTTTGTTTGTTTGTTTGTTTACATTGTTCTTTAAACTTAACATATAAGTAAAATCATATGGTGTTTGCATTTCTCCGATCAGCTTATGTCACTTGGCATGATACACTGTAGGTCCATTCGTGCTGTCACAAATTGTAAAATTTCATTCATTTTCTATGACCAATATATTCCATTGTTTGTAGCACATTATTTTTATCCAATCATGTAATGATGGGCAGTTGGGTTGTTCTCATAGCTTAACTATTGCAAATAATGCTGCAGTAAACATAGAGGTGCATATATTTTTTGAATTAGTGTTTGGTTTCTTCAGATACATACCCAGAACTGGAATCTCTCATCATAAGCAGTGCAATTGTTAATCATTTTAATAGTGACTGCACCAATCTGAATTCCCACCAAAAGGTTAACAAAAGTTAACCTTTTCTTCACAGCCAAACCAGTTTTGTTGTTTGTGAGTGAAAGAGGATATCTCATTGTGGCTTTAATTTGCATCATTCTGATGATTAGTGGCTTTGAACATCTTTTGATTTGTCCATGGGTCATTTGTATTTTCTCTTGAAAAAGTGTTTATTCAAATCCTCTATCCATTTTTAATAGATTTTCTATTTTTTTGGTTTTGAGTTTCATAGTTTCTTTATAAATTTTAGCTATCAATCCCTTATCAGATGTATAATTAGCAAATATCTAACCTCGTTCTGTTTGTTGTTTTTCATTTTGTTGATGGTTTTCTTTGCTGTGCGAATTTTTTTTTAGTTTGATGTAGTACCATTTGTTTATTTCTTCTTTGGTTTCCCATTCCGAAGGACATATATCAGAAAAAAATATTGTTAAGAATTGTGAGAGATTATACTGCCTATGTTTTATTTCAGGATTTTTATGGTTTTGAGTCTTACACTTTTAAGTCTTTAATTCATTTTGAGTTTATTCTTGCATGTGGTGTAATGAGGTGGTCTAGTTTCATTTTTTTTGCATGCATCTGTCCAGTTTTTGTGATACCATTTATTGAATAGACTACCTCTCTATCCCCTCATACATTTTTGTCTCCTTTGTCAAATATTGACCATATAGGTGTGGGTTTATTTTGGAGTACTGTATTTTGTTACATTGGTCTATACTGTATTTTGCAATGTATCATGTTCATTTTTTGCCCAAATTTTTGAGGGGAAAAATAAAAATGAGAATTATACATGGGAATGAGTACTAACACATGGGTGTGCATTATACATGGCAAAATGTGGTATGTCTGTTTTTATGCCAATACTATGCTGTTTTAATTACTATAGCCTTTTAGTATAGTTTGACATCAGGTAGCATGATAACTCAAATTTGTTTCTTCCTTCTCAAGATCACTGTGGCTATCCTGGGTCTTTTATGGTTCCATGTAAATTTTTGAATTTGTTTGAGTGCTGTGAAATACACATTGGTATATTTATAGGAATTGTGTTGAATCTGTAGATTGCTTTAGGTATTATGGAACGTTTTAACAATGTTAATTCTTCCTATCCATGAGCAAGGTACGTTTTCATTTATTTGTATCTTCTTCAAATTCTTTCTTTAGTATCTTATAATTTTCTGACTACAGGTCTTTTTCTGATTGCTTAAATTTTTTTATAGGTATTTTTGATGCAATTATAAATTATTGTTTCCCTGGTTTCCCTTTCTTAAACTCATGATTAGTGTATGAAAATTCAACTGATTTCTGAATATTACCTTTGTATTGTGCTACTTAACTGAATTCATTGATCAGTTCTAGTAGTTTTCTGGTGGAATCTTTAGGGTTCTCTGTATACAGTATCATCTCATCTGCAAGCATTGACAGTTTTATCTTCTTCCTTTCCAATATGGATGCCTTTCATTCCTTCTTTTTATCTGATTGCTATGGCTAGGACTTTCTGTACTATGTTGGACAAGTGTAGTGAAAAAGGACATACTTCTCTTGTGCCTGGTCTAAAGACAAATGCTTTTAGTTTTCCCCTATTGAGTATGATGTTGGCTGTGGGTTTGTCATCTGTGACCTGTATTATGTTGAGGTATATTCTCTCTATTCCCACTTTGCAGAAAGTGTTTTTTAAAATCATTAATGGGCACTGGATTTTATTAAATGTTTTTTTTCTGCATCATTATGTGGTATGTCATGTTAATTGATTTGCAGATATTGTACCAACCTTGCACCCACTGAATAAATCCCATTTGATAGTCGTGTATGATCTTTTCAATGCATAGCTGGATCTGGCTTGCTAATATTTTGTTGAGGATTTTAGCATCTATGTGCATCAGGAATATCTGGCTATAATTTTCTTTCTTTGTAGTGTTTTTATCTGGTTTTAAAATTGGGATAATACTGGCTTTATGAAATGAGCTAGGAAGTTTTCCTTGCCATCTGGTCCAGGACATTTTTTCTAAAGAATTTTTTTGACTATTGCTTTGATTTTTTTAGTGGTAATTGATTGGCTAAAATTTTCTGTTTTTTTCTTGTATGTTTTAGGAGTTTATTCATTTTTTCCAGGGTCCAATTTTTGGGCATATATTTGTTTGTTATATTTTCTTAAAACCTTTTGTATTTCTTTGGTGTTAGTTGTTATTTCTTCTCTTTCATATTTGATTTTATTTATTTGGGTCCTCTATTTTGATGTGTCTGTTTAAAGGCTTGTCAATCTTGTTTATCTTTTCAAATAAATAGCTCTTGGTCTGATTGATCTTTTGTATTGTTTTTAGACACTATTTTATTTCCACTCATCTCCAGTGTTTCCTTTTTCTACTCACTTGTACTTTGTTTTCCTCTTTTTCTAGTTTTTTTTTTAAGTGTAAGGGTATATTTTTTATTAGAGGTTTTTCTGAGTTCTAAATGTAGGCCTTTAATGCTATGAATTTCCCTCTTAGGACTGCTTTTGTTGTGTCCCATAGATTTTGGATTGTTGTATTTTTACTTTCATTTGTTTCAATGTATCTTTTGATTTGTTCTTTGATCTTATTGTTAAACCATTAAATATTTAGTAGAATTTTATTTAGCTCCCATGTGATTGTCTATTGTTTTCAGGGTTTTTTTCTTCTAAGTGATTTCTAGTTTCATACTAGTGGTCAGAGAAGATGTTTGATATGATTTCAATCTTCTTAAATTTATTGAGACTTGTTTGTGGCCTAATGTGGTCTCTCCTAGAAAATGTTTTATGTGCATTTGAAAAGAATATATATATTTTTGCTGTTAGAGTAAAATTTTCTGAAGATATCAGTGAAATTCTTGTGATTTAGTGAGTCATGTAAGGCTATGCTCTTATTGTTGGTTTTCTGCCTGGAAGATGTAGCCAACAATATCAATGAGGTGTTAAAATCTTTTATTATAACTATATAACTGTCAATCTTTCTCTTTACAACCATTATGTTTTAGTTTATATATTTGGGTACTCCTATAATGTGCATCAGTATTTACAAGAATTATACCCTCTTTTTGAAAGAACTTTAAAAATATTATCGACTAAATGAAAATGGAAATACAGCTTATTAAAATGTGTTGGATGCAGGGAAAGCAGTGCTTAAAAGAAATGTGTTACTAGGTAATGTCCTTCTTTTTTTTTTATGATACTTTGCTTTAAAGTTTATTTTGTCTGCTATAGCTATTGCTACCCCATTCTTTTGTTTCCAATTGCATGAAATAAATCTCTATTCTTTTACTTTCAGTCTGTGTATCTTTTGTTCTGATGTTCATCTCTTGTATAAATAGACAATACACATATGGGTCTTGTTTTCTTATCCATTTAGCTACCCTATGTCTTTTGATTAGAGCATTTATTTTATTTACATTTAATGTGATTTTTATAGGTACGTATTTATTTCCATTTTATTCTTTATAACTATGTTTCTATCTTTTTTCTTTTTTTTCTCTTAAAAAAGTCCTATGTTATATTTCTTGTAATACTGCTTTCGTGGTAATGAGCTCCTTCAGCTTTTTCTTGTCTGGAGAACTCTTTATTTTATATTATTTTTTTAATTTTAAATGATAGCTTTGTTGGATAGAGTAGATTTGGTTGTAGGTCTTTGCTTTTCTTTACTTTGAATATTTTGTGCCAATCTCTTCTCACCTGAAATGTTTCTGTTCAGAAATCATAATTTTATGAGGGCTCCCTTCTAGGTAACTATCTTTCTCTTGCTGCTTTTAATATTCTCTCTTTGTCTTTAATCTTTGCCATTTTAATTATGTTGTGTCTTGGTGTGGGCCTCTTTGGATTCATCTTATTTGAAACTCTCTGTGTTTCCTGAATTTGTGTGTCTTTTTCCTTCACCAGGTTAGGAAAACTTTCAGTCTTTACATCTTCAAATAGGTTTTTAATCCCTTCCTCTTTCTTTTCTCTTTCTTGTATTTCTATAATGAGGATGTTGTTATGCTTTATGTTGTCCCAGAGGTCTCATAAACTATCCTCAGTTTGAAAGTTTTTTCCTTTTTGCTGTTATGATTGTGTTTTATGCTACCTTGTCTTTTAATTTGCTGATTGTATCCTCTGCTTCATCTAATCTACTGTTGATTTTTTCTAGTGTATTCGTTATTTCAGATATTGTATTCTTTATTTGTGACTGATTCTTTTTTATGTTCTATCTTTTCAATGCTTGATACTTTTTTTGTTGAAGTTCTCATTAACTTTTTTGAGCATTTTTATAACCATGCTTTTAAATTCTGTATCTGGTAGATTGCTTACCTCTATGCCATTTGTTTTATTTGGGGGGGAATATTATTTTGTTTCCCCACTCTGGCCACCTCTGTATTTGTTTCTGCATATTATGTAGATATTCTTTGTCTCCCAGTCTTGGTATGGTGGTTTTATGTAGTAGGGATCTTGTGGGATTCAGAGGAGCAGTCTCCCTGATCACCTGATTTGGGTACTCCAGAAATGTTTTTAGTGTGGGTTATATCAGTCCTCCTGTTGTATTTGAGTCTTCCTTGTTATTGGCCCATCTGTGGATGAGGTTGATCCTTGGGCTGGTTTGCCATGACAATTGACCATGACCACAGTGTATAAGCTGTTACATGAAGCCTGACTCCGTGAATCAGAATTTGCCCCAAAAGGGTCTGGTGCTTGTCAAAGTCTTTCTTTGGGTGTGCCATTTGAGGAGCTGATTTGATCATGCTCAGATGTGGTCTGAATCCTACCACCTGTTGTGTTGCTTTTAGGACCTCATGGGAGTTATTCTGGTGCAGGTCAATGCCTTTTATAGGTCCGGAGCTACCTGTTTGGAGATACAAAGTGATTCACAGTTTGTTGCTGCCTCTGCCAAGCCTGATTGTGCACAGAAGTAAGCTAGCTGCACTCCAAGTTCAGCATCCACCAGTCTAGAGCTTGGAGCAGGTCAGCAAAAGGCCTAAGGCACTCCAAGGTCTATCTCCACTTGTCAGCTTCCTGTTAGGATTGGTTACTGAAAGAGGCTTTGGCAGTATGTGAGTTGTACGAGGTAGGTTCTCTGTCAGTGAATCACCAGGTAGGTGCATATATGTTTACCAGGTTGATTTAGATTTGAACTTGACACCAGTGCTGGGGCTGAGGTTACTCAGCAAAAGTACCAGGATATACCAAGGTCAAATGTCACTTGCCGAGTACCCAGAGACTTTTGTGGTGGGGTTGGGTTTCAGGGAGTCATCAGGGTGAGGTCAGGCCCAAACAGACCATGAGTTGGCTATGTGGAGGGAAGGTTCTGCCCAGAAATGGTAGCAGCGGTCAGGCATGTGAGGGAAAATACACTAAAGCCACATAGCTGAGTCTCTGATTCTGCCTGGACCTTCTTGACAGCATATCTTGAAGTCTACATTGTGGTCCCAGGCTGACCATAGTCAGCTGAGAAATATGCAGGGCATGAGCTCAACAGGCTGGGGCCACAGGTTTTCGGGAGTTTAGGACTGGTTGATCTCCTGGGGGACAACGGCGCCAGTCAGGCACTCGGAAGAGGGAAAGGTCCCACCCCAGAATCACACAAGTCAGCCTCTGATATTCCCTTGGCCCACATAGACCTGTCACAAGTAACCTAGGCAGCTGATTCCTTTGCAGATTTCCAATGACTGTTTGTGGGTGTTGGGTCAGCCATTTTTGTGTCTCTACCTTTCTTACCAGTCTCGATGTGGCTTCTTCTGTAAATCCGTGGTATAAGACTTCTCTTCAGCTGGTCTTCAGCTGGTCTTGTTATTCATGTTAATTTTTTTTATCTTAGTTGTATAATATTTGCAATTTGTTCCTGGGAAAAGTTGTGTGTGACTTCTGTATGCTATGCCTCTTTCTTGGATTCCCTCTCTTTTGTGGTATGAGTATTTTATATTATTCCATTTTCTCTCATTTCTTAGCATATCTTTTTTTTAAAATCTGTTTTAGTAGTTGCCCTAGAGTTGCACCATACATTTACAACTAATGGAAGTTCACTTTTATATAATATAATACTGCTTCATGGTTAGTGTAAGTACCTCATAATAACACAATATTTCTAATTTCTTTTCCTGGCCTTTGTATCATTGCTGTCACTCATTTCACTTATACACAGTACATACATACATAGACTGTGTATAAGTGAAATGAATGTATATATATATACTGTGTATATATTCACTTATTTATAGTGTATATATGTATATATTCACTTGTATGGTATATATTAACACATTAATATGTATTAATATAATAATTATATTATGTTAATAAAATGTATTAATACATTAATGTTATATATTAATACATAATATTTATCAATACGATGTTATTATTTTAAACAAATTGTTGTCTGGTAGATGAATGAAGAATAAGATAAACTAAAATTTTAAGTTTTTCTGTATTTATTCTCCAATGCTCTTCTTTTTTAATGTAGATTTGAGTTTTTGATCTCTATCATGTTCTTGCTCACTGAAGAACTGCTTTTATCATCTTCCAAGGTGCATCTACTAGCAACAAATCTCCAAATTTTGTTTTATTAGACAAAGTATTTTCCTTTACTTTCAAAGGGAAATTCTCCGGTGTATAGAATTGTAGGTTTATGGGATTATTTTAATTTCAACACCTTATTTCACTTCTGTCCTTTCCTGTAGGTGTTGCTCCTGAGAAGTCAAATATAATTCTCATCTTTGATCTTCCACACTAAAGGGTTTTTCCTCTGGCTTCTTTAAAAATATTTTTATTATTTTTCATTTTCTGAAATTTGAACATGAACAGCTTATTAATCGTTTGGGAACATCATTTATTTTGCTTGATATTCTCTGAGTTTCCTGGATTTGCGTTAATTAAAGGATGGCTGGGGGGTCACTCGCTTAAAAGGTGACATTTCAGCACAGAACTGAATAAAGTGAGGACGCAGAAGTGAAAAATGTTCCAGGTATAAGGAGCTTCTTAGTCCAGAGGCCTTGAGGTTGGGGGTCTGCTGGCAAGAAGGGAGAAGCAAGAAGATAGTGTGGAACAGAGTTGATGGTGGGTTGACAGTGAGAACAAAAAGAAAGTGAGATGAATTTGTGGACTACAATACTTATATAATGATTAAAGTTTTACCAATTTGATTTATAAGCAGTTATTGAGGACCCATTATCATTCATTTAAAAAATCATTGTGATTTTGTTATCTGACTTATTCTATGCATAGGCAATAAATAATGGGTAAGATAAAGACTTGCTATAAGTCAATGAATAGGGATATGGCCTCTTTCATACAGAGGTTAGAGTCTCTCAGTTGACAGAGATTTTTGTTTAAAAGTATAAAGCTTTATCTAGTGTAATGGTTAGTTTTATGTGTTAACTTGCTTAGGCCATGGATGCCCAGATATCTGGTTAAACATTATTTATGGGTGTGTCTGTGGGAGTGTTTCTGGAAGAAATTAGCATCTGAATCTGACTGAGTAAAGATTGCCCCACCTGACATGATTGGGCAAAATTCAGTCCCTTGAGGGCTGAGGTAAAACAAAGTGTGGAGGAAGAGAGAATTCTTTCTACCCGACTATATCAACCAAAATGTCTCCTGCTTTTCAACTGAGGTTTACATTGTTGGTGCTCTTTGTTCTCAGGTCTGTGGATTTGGACTGGAATTACACCACCAGCTTTCCTGGCCTTCAGCTTGCAAATGGTAGATAATGAGACTTCCCAGACTCCATAATTGCATGAGCCAATTCCTCATTGATTATATATATATATATATATGTAAACTATATACATGCTGTTTCTCTAAAAAAGTCCTCTGTATAATCCTGGAAATACAGAATTTGCATTTTAAGCTTCTTCTCTATAGTTTAAGTTTTGTTTGTTTTTTTTGCTTAATCCTTTCACCTACCCCCAACACTCTCCCCACCCCCATCAAACTGTCAGCCTTCTCTCATAGAGTCTGTCTCTATTTCAGTTGTTACTTTATTTCATTAGAGTCCACATAGAGTGAAGGGTACTTGTCTTTCTCTGATTGGGTTATTTCACTTAGCACAATGCTTTCCAAGTATATCCATGTTATTGGAAAAGGTAAGATTTCCTCTTTATGGCTCAGTAGTATTCCATTGTGTAAATGTATCACGTCTTTATCCACTCATCTACTGATGGACACTTGGGCTGCTTCCAAATTTTGGTTATTGCAAATAACACTGCAATGAACATACGGGTTCATATATTCTTTCAAATTAGTGTTTGGGTTTCCTTTGGAAAGAATCCTATAAGTGGAATTGCTGGGGCCTAAGGCAGTTTTATTTTTAATGTTTTGAGGAAAGCCATACTGCTTTCCACTGTGGCTGCACCAGCCTGCATTCCCACCAACAGTACATGAAGATTCCTTCCTCTCCACATCCTCACCAACACTTGAGTGTTGAATTATTGATGATGGCTATTCTGACAGGTGTGATGTGATATCTGACTGTCACTTTAATTTTCATTTCTCTGCTGATCAGTTACACTGAGAATATTTCATATGCCTACTTGCTATTTGTATGTCCCCTTCGGAGAAGTGTCTATTCAGATTCTTTGCCCATTTTTTAAAATCAGATTGTTCAGGCTGTTTGGTGTTGAGTTTCATAAATTCTTTATAAATTTTGGATATTAACCTCTTATCGGATGTATCAGCAAATATTTCTCCCATTCAATGGGTTGTCTTTTCATTTTGTTGATGGTATTCATATGCTGTGCAAAAACTTTTTAGTTTGGTATAGTTTCACTTGTTTTTCTTGTTCCCCTTGCTCGAGGAGATAGACCAGAAAGCATATTGCTATGAGAAATGTCCCAGATTTTACATCCTATGATTTCTTCTGTATCCTTATGGTTTCGAGTTTAACATTTAAGCCTTTAATCCTTTTGAGTTAACATTTTTATGGTGTAAGAAGGTGGTCTAATTTTATTTATTTGCACATATCTATCAATATTCTCCATTTATTGAATAGAGTATTGCTACCCTATTTTATGTTCTTGCCTCCTATGTAAAATATTAATTGACTATAAATTCATGGGTTTATGTCTAGGCTTTCTATTCTATTGATCTATATGTCTTTTTTATGCCAATACCATACATTTTTATTACTATGGCTTTTTAGTATGATATCAGGTAGCATGATACCTCCCTGCTGTGGTTATTCAGGGTCTTTTATGGTTTCACATAAATTTTTGGAAAATTTGTTCTATCTGTGAAATATGTCATTGGTATTTTTATAGGTACTACATTGAATATGGAAATTTTAATAATGTTATTTTTTTCTATCCATGAGCATGGTATATGCTTCCATTTATTTGTACCTTCTTCAATTTATTTCATCAGTGAATTATAATTTTTCAAGCATAGGTCTTTTACATACTTAGTTAAATTTACTTGTAGGTTTTTTTCTTGAAGCTATTGTGAATAGGACTGTTTTCTTAGTTTCTCTTTCAGGTAGTTCATTATTATTGTATAAAAATGCAACAGATTTCTGGTATTCACTTTGTATCCTGTTACTTCACAGAATTTATTCATCAGTCTTAGTAATTTATTGATGGAATCTTTAGGGTTCTCAATACACAGCATCATATCATCTGCAACTAATGACAGTTTTTCTTCTTCCTTTCTAGTTTGGATGCCCCCATCCCTTCTTCCTGTCTGATTGTTGGGGCTAGGGCTTCCAGTACTCTGTTGAATAAAAGTGGTGAAGTCGGACATCCCTGTATTGTTCTGATTAAGGGAAATGTTTGTAGATTTTGCCCATTGAGTAGAAGGTAGGCTGTGGGTTTGTCACATAAGGACTATATTATGTTGAGTTAAATTTCCTCATTTCTACTTTGCTGATAGTTTTTTAAGATAAATGGGTGCTGAATTTTTATCAAATGCTTTTTCTGCATTTATTGATATGATCATGCAATTTTTATTTTTAATTTTGTTTATGTAGTGTATAATATTTATTGATTTGCAGATATTGTACCAACCTTGCATCCCCAGAATAAATCACACTTGATCATGGCATATGTTAAAGTATTGCTGGATCTGGTTTGTTCATATTTTGTTGAAAGTTTTAGCATCTCGTTCATCAGGGATGTAAGCCTATTTCTTTCCTTGTAGTGTCTCTATCTGGTTTTAAAATTAGGATAATGCTGACCTATTGAAATGATCTTGGAGTGTTCCCTCATCTTGAACTCTCTGGAATAGTTTTAGAAGAATAGGTGTTATTTCTTTTTTAAAGTTTTGGTAAAATTCACCTGTAAAGACATGTAGTCCAGGAATTTTGTTTGTTACCAGTTTTTTTAATTATTGCTTCAATTTTACTAGTTGTAATCTGTCTATTCAGATTCACTGATTCTTCCTGGTTCAGTTTCGTAAGATACTATGTTTCTAGGAATTAATCCATTTCCTCCAGATTGACCAATTTGTTGTCATATAGTAGTTCATAATATTTTCTTACAATCCATTGTATTTCTGTGGAGTCAGTTGTTACTTCATTTCTAATTTCTAATTTTATTTATTTGAGTTCTCTCTCTCTCTCTCTCTCTCTCTCTCTTTATGAGTATGGTTAAAAGTTTTGTCAATCTTGTTCATATTTTCAAAGAACCAGCTATTGGTTTCATTGATCTTTTATATTGTTATTTTAGGCTCTTTCATTTAGTTCTTCTCAGATCTTTATTATTTCCTTTTTCTATTCATTCTGGGCTTTGTTTCTGTTCTTTACAAAGTTACTTTAAGTTTACTTTTTATTTATAAGTATTTTTGTTTCTTGAGTTAGGCCTGAAATGCAATGAATTTTCCTATTAGGACTAATTTTACTGTGTCCCATAGATTTTTGATTATTGTGTTCTCATTTTCTTTTTTATCTTTTTTGTAAGTATATTTCATTGATTATGCTATTATAGTTGTCCCAGTTTTTCTCTCCACTTTATTCCCCTCCTCCCTGTACTCCAGCTCCTTCCACCATTCCCCTCACCACCTAGTTCATGTCCATGGGTCATACATATAAGTTCTTTGGCTTCTCCATTTCCTATACTATTCTTAACCTCCTCTGCCTATTTTGTACCTATTTTGTACCCCCATTCTCCCTGCTTTAATAACCCTCCATGTGATCTCCATTTCTGTGATTCTGTTCCTGTTCTAATTGTTTGTTTAGTTTGGTTTTTTTTTTTAGGTTCATTTGTTAATAGTTGTGAGTTTGTTGTCACTTTACTGTTCATAGTTTTGAGCTTCTTCCTATAAAAGTGCCTTTAACATTTCATATAATAAGGGCTTGGTGATGATGAACTCCTTTAACTTTATTGGATCTGGGAAACACTTATCTGCCCTTCCATTATAAATTATAGCTTTGCTGGATAGAGTAATCTAGGTTGTAGACCTTGCTTTTCATGACTTTGAATACTTCTTTCCAGCCCCTTCTTGCCTGTAAGGCTTCTTTTGAGAAATCTGCTGATAGTCTTATGGGAACTCCTTTGTAGATAACTCTCTTCTTTTTTCTTGCTGCTTTTAAGATTCTCTCCTTATCTTTAATCTTAGGTAATTTCATTATGGTGTGTCTTGGTGTGTTCCTCCTTGTGTCCAGCTTGATTGAGACTCTCTGAGCTTCCTGGACTTGCATGGCTATTCCCTGCACCAGACTGGAGATGTTTCCCTTCATTATCTTTTCAAGTAAGTTTTCAATTTTTGCTCTTCCTCTTCTCCTTCTGGCATCCCTATGATTTGGATGTTGGAAAATTTAAAATTGTCCCAGAGGTTCCTAAGCCTCTCCTCATATTTTTTGAATTCTTGTTTCTTAATTCGGTTCTGGTTGAATGTTTATTTCATCCTTTTGTTCCAAATCATTGACTTGAGTCCTGTTTTTTTTCCCTTTACTGTTGGTTCCCTGTATATTTTTTATTTTACTTTATAAAGTAAAGTAAAATAAATTTTACTTTATAAAGTAAAGTAAGTGAAGACTTCTTCCTTTATTTTGTGGCCATACTCAATGATTTCTGTAAGCAACCTGATTACCAGTGTTTTGAACTCTGCATCTGATAGTTGGTTATCTCTTTGTTGCTTAGTTCTTTTTATGGAGTTTTTATCTGTTCTTTCATTTGGGCCATATTTCTTTGTCTCAGTGCACCTGTTATGTAGTAATGGGTGGAGCCTTAGGTATTTGTCAGTGTAGAGCAGCCCACTTTGCTGCATTGTGGAGTTGTGTGTCAGGGAGGGGTCAGAGAGGGAACAATGCCACTTGCTCAGCTCTTGCCCTGCTTTCAGTCACTTCCCCTGCTATCCACATGCTATTTGTGCCTTTCTGGTGCTGATTCTGGGTGGGTGGGTTTGTGTTTGTTCTAGGATCCTGTGGGTCCCTCCAACGGACTCTCCTGTGAGACTGGCAGTTTCTCCTGTCACTGTAACCCCCACAGGTTACTACAGCCAGAGTTTTGAGGCTTTATTTCCCCACACTGGAACCCTGGGTGGCACAGTCTGTATTGTTCCACAGCTGTTCCCCCTAGTTTATCCACCAATTTATTTGCACACCATTGTGGAACCGTCCAGTCCACCAGCCACCACCTTGTCATTTGTCTTCTCTGACCTGGCTGCCCACCTCTACCCCTCCAACCAGCCTGGATGAATGTTTCTTCTTTATTCCTTGGTTGTTGGAGTTCCATACAGTTCAATTTTCAGGCAGTTCTGCTGGTTTTTTTGTTTTTAATTGGTTGATGTCCTTCTTTTGGTTGTGCAAGGAAGTGAAGCTTATCTATCCACACTTCCATTTTGGCTGGAAGTTGCCATGTTCTCATTTTCAATTTTTTCTAGGCTTTGTTGATTTCTTACATGATCTTATTTTTACTCATTCATTGTTTAGTAACATGTTGTTTAGCCTCCATGTGTTTGTGTTTTCTTTTTCAGTTTTTTTTCTTGTGATAGAGTTCTACTTTCATACCATTATAATCAGAAAAAAATGCATGGTGTGATTTCAATCTTCTTAAATTTATTAAGACTTATTTTGTATCCTAACATATGGTTTATCCTAGAAAATGTTCCATGTGCCCTTGAAAGGAATGTATACTCAGAAGCTTTATGGTGAAATACTCTGAAGATATTAACTAAATTCATCATATCTAGTGTGCCATTTAAGGTTACCATTTCCTTGTTGATTTTCCATCTGGAATATTTATCCATTTATTTCAATGGGGTTTAAAGTAAGTGCTATGACTGTATTACTGTCAATCTCTTCCTTTATGTTCATCAAGATTAGCTTTAATATTTAGGTGCTCCTATATTGGGTACAGAATTTTTTAAAGTTTATGTCTGCTTTGGATTGCACCCTTTATCATTATGTAGTATCCCTCTTTGTCTCTTTCCATAGCCTTTGTTTAAAAGTCTATTTTGTCAGATATAAATATTGCTACCCCAGCTATTTTTTCTTTCCATTTGCATATCTTTTTTCATATTTTCACTTTTAGTCTGTGTGTATCTTTCCTTCTGAAGTGGGTCTCTTGGCAGACAGCATATATGTGGGTCTTATTTCCTTATCACTTGAGTTAGCCTATGTCTTTTGATGGGTGCATTGAAACCATTTACATTTAAAGTGTTTATTGATTGATATGAATTTATTGCCATTGTAGTCTCTCAACTATTTTCCTCTGTTTTTTTCTTTTCCTTCTTTTTAAAGCAAACCCTATAACATTTTTTTGTGATACTGTTTTTGGTCATAATGAAATCATTTAGCTTGTTTTTTCTCTGGAAAGCTCTTTATTTCTCCTTCAGTTTTAAATGGGTAATCTTTGTTGTTGGTCTTTGCTTTTTATCACTTTGAATATTTTATGTCAGTTTCTTCTGGCCTAAAATATTTCTGTTGAAAAATCAGCTGACAGTCTTATGAGACCTCCCTTGTGGGTTACTATTTTTCTCTTGCTGCTTTTAAGATTCTTTGTCTTTAACCTTTGTCATTTTAATTATGATGTGTCTTGGTGTGGGTTTCTTTTTGTTCATCTTGTTTGGGACTTTGTGTGCTTGTTGGACTTGTGTATCATTTTTTCTTCATCAGATTAAAGAAGTTTTCAGTCATTATTTCTTCATGTAAGTTCTCAATCCCTTGGTCTCTCTCTTCTTCTGATACTTCTATGATGCAAACACTGTTACATTTCATGTTGTCACAAAGGTCCCTTAAACCATCCTCATTTTTTTAATTCTTTTTTTTTAATGCCTTGACTGTGTGTGTGTGTGTTTTTACCTTGTCTTCCAAATTACTGATTCAATTCTCTGATTTATCCAATCTTCTATTTATTTCTTCCAGTGATTTCTTAATTTCAGATATGGTATTATTCATTTCTGGCTGTTGCTTTTTTATGGTTTCTATGTCCTTTTTCATGCTGTTGTAGTTCTCACTAAGGTTTTTTTTTGGCATTCTCATAGCCATTTTTTTAAAACTCTGTATCTGGCAAATTTCTTGCCTTCATTTTATTTAGCTCTTTCTCTGGAGATTTCTCCTGTTGTTTCATTTGGTGCATGTTTCTTTGACTCCTTCTGTTGGCTGCCTCTTGGTGTCTGTTTCTATGTATTAGGTGGATCTGCTCTGACTCCCAGACTTTGTGGAGTGGTCTTATGTAGTAGGTGTCCTGTGGGGTCCAGTGGTGCAGTGTACCTGATCAACTAATCTGGATGCTCCAGGAATTTCCCTTGTGTGGCTTTTGTGGGCCCTCCTGTTGTATAGAGTCTGAATTGCTATTGGCTCATTTTTATATGGAGTCGCCCCTCAGAGTGGCTGACTGTGAGACTTAGCCCCGATTGCTGCATGTGAGCTCTTATGTAGGTCCTGGCCACATGAAGCAGTATCCCCCTCAGCAGGGCTTGGTGCCTGCCAAGATCCCTCTTTGGATAAGCTGCTTGGGAAGCTTATTGGATCCTACTGTGAGCTTGTCCGAAGTTCGCCACTGGGCGTTTTGGTTTCCCAGCCTCTTAGGAGGGAGTCTGGTGATGCCAAAGTAAGGCCCTGCCTATGACTAGCCCCCAGTTTCTGCTTGGAGCTGCAAATGATTCACAGTTTGTGGCTTCCTCTGCTGGGCTTTGGTGCACATGATAAATGCCAAGCTGAGCACCAAGTCTGGCTTTACTGGCACGGGGCCCAGAGTCAGGTCAGCAAGGTCCCAGTGTACCACAGGATCCACCTCCACCCAATTCTGCCTGCCGGCTGCCTGTGCTGGCTCAGTCGCAGAAAGAGCCTCTGGCTGTGCTCCTCAGCAAGGTGTAGGCTCCACAGGGCAGAGGCTTCGAACTAGATAGTTGATCTCCAGGCATCACACAAATATGATCTGATATTAAGACATTGATGATCCAAGTCAGAAATAAAAATGTACACTGTGGGTTCATTTTTATAGGAATAAAGATGGATCTTTTCATTTCTGCCTCGTGACCATAACCACAGTGCAGCCGAATGGCTCCTGGTATGATATGTACATCGAGGTGTGTCTTGGCTGCACCTGGCTAATCAGCCCACATAGCTCACACAGGTCCATGCTCACCCAGTGCCAGGTCACTCCTCCATGCTTCTGCACCTGCTGCCCTTCTGCCTACATTTTTCTCCCTGTGGTTGTCTGCTGGCTACCCCCTCAAACTTTCAAAGCTCCTCATCCACCTTTCTTCCTGCAGGCTGAGCAAAATGCCCTGTTTTGTGCTCCCACGTGTACCCTGGACTCTTTCTTCATTTCCTCACATTGATAGTGTTGTTGATAACACCTGTCTCCCTTACTGAAAGCTCTTTGGGGCAGGAACTTTTTACCTTCCTACAAAGCACCCAGCACAGCTCTTGGTGCAAATGTGGGTCAGATAAAGGAAATCGATCTGATCCTTTACCACCACTCTCAGTGGAAACCAACTAAGAGCATGAGTTGGTCCATCACACTATCAGTCTAAACACAGCCTCGCTATCCCTCTGCAGAGATGGCAAGATGTGGCAGAAGTGTACAGGGGCAGATATTAGCAAAGGCTTTCCTTCCTTGCCCTGAGACTAGTCTTCCTTTTTACCTTTAAAAGTCTAGAACTTTAAAATATCCAGAAACTGACTACTTTTCCCCACCTCTACTACCACCACTGGGCCAAGCTAACATTATCTGTTGCCTGGATTATTGCAACAGCCTCATAACTGGTCTCCCTCCTCCAGCCTTCCCTCAGCACAGGCCATTCCTGACACAGCACTAGAGCCATCCTGTTACAGTGAAGGGCAGATGAAGCCCCTCCTCTGCTTGTTAGCTCCACATGGTCCCCATTTCACTGAATGTGGAAGCCAAAATCCTTTCAAGTCCTTTCAGCATTTTACCTCCAGCCTCGCAGTCTACTCAGCCACATCAGCACCCTCATTGTTCCTTCAGGTGTCAGGCCCACTCCCATCTCAGGGCCTTGCATTTATGTTGCTTGCCCGGCATTCTCCTCATCCAGAGTTTGTTCTCCTTTTCTTAGGTAAGTCCTTCTGAATGAGGCCCCCCAGCCACCCTTTCAACGTTACAGCTACTTACTCCCACCCCTGATATTTCCCATCCATCTCTCTGCTTCATTTTTCTGCCTAGCACTCTATGCTGACTAGAATATTACTGTTTTACTTGTCTACCTCCCCAATTTGGGCAGCAATTTAGTTTATTTCTGCATTATTCCCTTCTGCCCAGAATGATGACAGCAGAGTAGGCACTCAATGAATATTTTTTGAACAAATATCTTCTGGTTAGAAATAGATGGTTCTCAAGCTATTTAAAATGCATTAATTTAGTTTGTTTAGTTAGAGTAAATTTTTCAAAAGTAGAAACCTGGTTTACACTTTATGATTAATGCAAAGTGATGGTCCCTATAGCTCAGCTGTGTCTGTCCGTTGCCCCATCCACCGCTTTATGCCTGGGCCCGCTTGTCTCTCCCAGTCCACTCTGTCTCCCCTCACACCCTCTACGCCTCCTGTGGTATTGTCTTGGGAAAGCTTCATCACTCCTGGAGAAAGTTTTCCTTTCCACTGCTTCTGCAGATTTAATTTTTGCTTTTTAATCAGATATAAGGAGATAGGGTAGGAGTGGGAATGTACCCAGAACATCATATATCATTTTATGGAAGAAAAAGTCTGACACCTTCCTCAGCAAATGAATCCTGTAGTTCTGGGACTGCAAAAGACCAAAGAGGTCAGCTCATCCATCCTCACACTTCTGGGTAGTTCTGTAATGAAAACCCATCCCCCAAATACAACTGTTTAGCTTTTTCACTGACTATTCTCTATGCTGGCTACTTCCCTGACCTCCTTTGATAGGACATTTTAGTGTCTTATTGGAAAATATGTAATTATTGTTAAAGAGCTTGCAGTGCTATAGAGTTATGGAGTTGGAGCACAAACATACGATCCCAGAGTTCTGGGTAGGAGGCTGGGCTCTGAGGCCAGGCCAACCTGGGTTTGAATTTTGAAGTGACCATTAATTACCTGGTTGGCCTTGTACAAGTTAACCTCTAAAAAAGAGATAGTATTTAGGATTTCGGGTGTGTATAAACAAATGTATATATTCAATAAATATAAATGTATAAATACATAATTCATAAATGTTTTTTGTTTTCTATTCCACTTCAGATACATTCCATGTATAATAAACCATCTAATTACGAGTCTTCATTATACAACTTTCAAGCACAAGGGAATCTTCCAGTTTGATGATCTTCCAAATTTTTACAAGGACTGTCGCTAAATCATTCCCACCTGAACATATATACAGTTGACTTAGAGGATAAACACTCAGGTTATGAAGACTGGATTTGAATTCTAGATTTAAAATATGTCAGGTGTGTGAATTTGGGCACTTCACTCTTTTTTTTTATTTAAGATTTTATGTATTTATTTTTAGAGAGAGGGGAAAGGAACAAGAGAGGGACAGAAACATCAGTGTGTGGTTGCCTCTCGCAGGCCCCCTACTGGGGACCTGGCCCACAACCCAGGCATGTGCACTGACTGGGAATTGAACCCATGACCTTTTGGTTCACAGGCCAGTGCTCAGTCCACTGGGCCACACCAGCCAGGTCGGCACCTCACTTCTTCCAGTCTTCATTTTCTCATCTACAAAAATGGGTGTAAAAGATGTGCTACCTCATGGGTGTCTTGCAATGATTAAATGAGATTATAATGGAAAAGATTCAGCATACTGTCCTGGAATTTAGTACATGCTGAATATATGATATTGATGATGATATTAGCTATTTGAATGCATCTTCCTTCTTTACTGTAGTTCAGGCATTAAGATGGACTTCACATCTATTAACTCATTTAGCAGTAAGTGGCGCTGCAGGAGGTTGTTGCTTTCATCATTACTATGAGCGCATTTTAAAAACCTATGAAGGAAGCGGATGCAGTGTTTCGCTCTCCAGGGATCTATCATTTGCTGTTAGAGTCAGCGAGGTGATGGGTGGAAGGAGTCAGCGAGCAGAGCTGGCCCACAGCCACGGGTGCGGGGGCCGTTTCCTTCCGCACAGCCCCGGGCGGACCTCCGTTTCCCAGGCCTGACACCGAGCAGGCTACCCCTGCCCAGGGCCGAGGGACGGGGCTGGGGTGGGAGGCAGGGGAGGTGTCGGACTTCTGAGGCATTGTGCTCAGTTTCTGTGGTTTGTGGGAACAAGTCTCTCATGAAATGCTGGAGGGAGGGCGGAGAAGGGGAGGGGTGTGTGATAATAGGGGGTTGGGGACACGTCATAGCAGGTCAAATGACCCAACCAAATAGAAGCTTGACTTGAGTTTACGAACGGCGCTACTAGTGTTGTCAACGGTGCTCCAGAAATCATTTCACTTAGCCTGCAGGCAGTTCTTTTACATAGTAAATATGTATAGACAGTTATTATATATTTTTAAAACATTAAAGAAAATTGAGCAAGAGAAAATGTTGGAGACCGTAACTGTATTGAAACGCACCGTAAAAGAGAAAGCCTGACAGGTATTAAAGATGCCTCTAGCTGCTGACTATCCAGACGATTCCTGACACAGATTTATGGTGTAATCATTTTCTATATAAAAGGTGCAGATGGACCATTTAAAAGTAATAATGCAATTCCAGTCACCAATTCAGGTTACTGCCTTTTTATCAATTGTTACACCCTACCAAAACACCCAGTTTGCTTTAATAACATGCCAGTTTTCACACTGTAAGCTATGTAGGTTGGTGTTTTCTGAGAGCATTCCTGAATAGGTTCCTGAAATACTCAGGGAGGCCGCAGGCGAAATAGGACCACGTTTCTTAGATTGTGCCCCTCCCCACTCCCCAAGCCCCTGACTCAAGTGGCCCTCTTTTATTCATTCAGCTCCTGACTAGACTGAACAGGACTTTCTAACCTAGAAACTCCCGCCTCTGCATGTGACCATTTTCCCTCCCCCTTTCCCTGGCTGTTGGCTTCTCATCCTTTATATTCAGGGTTAAACAATCCCCTTAAGAGGCCTTACTGACCATTTTACTGAAAGCGTGCTCCCCTCCCCTCACAGGGCACACATCAGCTAATGCAATTTGTTGTCTTGTCAACGGGATCTCCTACTAGCTGATCTATGTAGGAAATTCATGCAACTTATTTAGCTGAAGATAAGTGGTATTTGAAGTTGGGTTATTGAAGACCCAGTATGAGATTGTCAAAATGTATTATTCTAATAAATACAGTGAGATACAGCTCATCTTCATTTGAGTAGAGACATGGTTCTTCTTACTACTTATAAAAGAAATGCAAATGCCTGCCCACTGAGCCCTTAGCATCTACAAAGGTCCTTAATCTTACACAGCATGGAGACAAAAAAATCATAGCCCCTTCCCTTACAAAGTTGTGCAAGGCAAAGATAAAGTCTCAGACTCTTAGTAACAGTGGAATTGAAAAACCACTGTCTGCCAAGTACTGTGATAATGCTACAGTAATACTTGATACCATCTAATTTTACTAATGATAAAAATGAGGCCCATAGAAATTAAACAACTTTATCCAGTCTCCAAACTTATCAAGTGCCAAGAGGCAGACTCCAAAGCCAGGCCTGTCCAGTGCCAAAACCCACACACTTCACACACTGACTGTGAATGTACAGCTGGGTTGTGAACAGCATTGTCTGAACCTGCATACGCGGAACCAGGGACAGGCACCCTAGAAAATGAGTAAGGAAAAAGGGAGCTGCTCAGGTGGTTGTCTTACCTTGGAATACATAATCATTGCACACACAACACTACCTAAAATGCACCAAGCAAGTGCAAGCCTGACATTTGAGTAATTAAATACATAAAACACAGGCACATGAGATAACAGGAGCACGCAGGGCTGACTAGAAAGCCTTTCAAGAAGATAAATGTAGTTCACTGGATCTGAGAGCGAGAGAGGAAGTATGTGACAGTGGCTTTCTTGGTGGTCACTCCTGGGTCCTTCAACACTGTAAGCTGTAATGGCCTTTGGGTCCTGGCCTGATATAGAACCAGGAAGGATGAGAAAAATGGTCAAGATACAGCACGCCCTAGTAGTTGTGGATGCTGGCCTATGGGATTCAGGGAACCTACGAGTTGCTGCAAGATTCTTGAGAAACCAGGGCAGTGACTTTCAGGAAGAGAGCAAAGCTTTTTGTCCTTTCTGCTATTGTAAATAAATTACTCTGATGTGACAAAGGGACATGAGGCTGATATCAGTAGTTCCTAGCACTTCGGCTGGAGTGGGACCCATGGGAGGATGGCTTCCAAGACTGCCACACCAAATCTGAAGTCATAATTTATTCAGAATGGGGCAGGGAACTTCTGTGTCCTTGTACAACTGTGGGTTTCAAGTTAATCTTCCAACCTTACTGTAGGGGACAATTACTAGATGGGGCTTATCACAGAGATGATGCTCAAGGAACTAAGGTCTGGAGTATTATCATGACTACTTGGGGGATTTCTCAATGTACTTGCGTAGAAATAGAGAAGAGTGTAGGTTGAGTAATAACAGTGGGAACTTTGGTGCCTTCTGTTGGGGAGCGCTCCGAGTGCTTTCTAGGTCCCATCTAAGGACAGGTGTGTCCTCCTCTCAAAATACCACCAATGATTCCACTACCAGGATGAACTCTTTATGGTTCAGAATACTGGACTCTGTCAATGAAGCTACGACAAGGGAACAATGACTTTGTGCTGCATCTCTGTGTGCTGTGCCCCTCCTCAAGGGTGGAATCCATATGAATAAAAGTATAATTCATTTATTCTGATTTCCTCAATACTCGCTGACTGTGTATGTTCTTCCTGGGCTGGGCTGTGATATTCAGTGTGCACTTAAAGTGGGTGTTCAAGAAAGCACTTGCTCATTGCCAGCATTTTATACAAATATCTAAGTTCAGGTTATTGTATTAATTGTTACCCAGTCCTATAAAGTTTATTAAATTACTGATTTTAATATAATCCTACTGCAAATAGTGATTATGTATTTATTCAACTGCTCAGAGATGAAAACATTAAATCTGGATGTATAAGCTGAATTATTTCAATTCATCTAACCATTAGATTTGATTTTAAAATATTTATTGGAATAAGATACAGAATTTAAGTTTGAATTAATATCATAGGCACCCACCACCAACTGTTACAAGCAGATTTTCACATGAGTCTCTTACTTTCATCCCCTGTCCTGACCATGGGTTGTGTTTGTCTAAATTTGTTTTACAAAGTATTCTCTCTCCCAAATTCATGAATTATTTTTAAAAACTTCCTGTTCAACAGAGACTTTAAACTTTCACAACGGGTACATTGAAACAGGCACCTCTTCTTTTCTTTTTTCCTCATCGAGAAAACGAGAGTCACCAGAGGCGAACCCTCTTAAATTCTTGCCATTAAACCCGCCAGTGAGAGGTGGTTCACACCTGTTTTCTCCTCCTTCCCTCCTGCGGGGGCAGGACCACAGACCGCTTCCCATCCACAGCTATCGCCCGCCTAGCATTCTGGCCTCCGCTTCTCCAGCTTTCTCAAAAACCTCCATCTGGACTTCTTTCAACCCCTTCCACTCAGTCTGTCACTTTCCTTAGTACTTAAAATATCCTCCAAATGCCCCCCATTCATAAGACACTCAACACTTTGACTCAACTCACTACCATCCATCCACTGCTGGCTCTATCTTCTCCCCACATTTGGAACTGTACTTCCGGAAGAGACATCTCCATTTGCTCACAAACCCTTCAGTGTAACTCCCACCTTGGGCTCACACCCACTCCCCGCCCTGCTTACAGCAACTGCTGATACCGAGCTCACCTGTGGCCTCCCTGTGTTAAGTGCACTAAATTACCCGGTCCTAGTTTCCTTGGCTATTTGGCAACATTTTCCACCACTGACAGTTCCCTCCTTTTTAAAGGTATTTTTTTGTTGTTCCTGCAAAGCAATATTCGACTGGTTAACCTTATTTCTCCTCTTGTGCTCGATCTTCAAATATTCTTTAGGATTCTGTCCTTGGCCCTTTTCTCACTCAATATACACTCCCTGGGCAATCCCATATCTTTTATTAACATCTATTTATTGCTAACTTCTAAAACTATATTCCCTGTCACCCACACATCACAGAGCCGCCAGTATATTTCTCATGCACAAATCATATCCTATCACTTCACTGAATACACTCTTCAGTGTCTTCCCATTGCTCTTAGGATAAAACCAAACCTCTTTGCTGGGCAAAAAGCCTCCTAGGATCTGGCCTTCCCTTGCATTCCAGCCTCAGTCACTTTCCAGCCTTCACCTAGAATTCTACACTAGAGCCATTTTAGACCTCCTTCTTTGTCTTTAATGCTTCATATTCCTTCAACTCTGAATCTTCCTTCAACCATGTCCTTCTCCCTGGAACCCTCTTCTACTGGCCCACCCACCTGTCACCTTCAGGTCTCTAGTTAAGTGTTCCATCCTTTTGGGAGGACTTCCCTTACTCCAGGCTAGGTTAGGCCCTACCAACTTCTGATCTCGTTGCACTTGTGTACATTTCCTACCAAAGTATTCACCACAGTTTACTTATATTCGTATTTATTTATTCATGCTCTACCTGTCCCACCTCCTGACCAGAGCCCAACATACATGAGATGCTCAAAACTACTAGTCGTATTTATAAGCTTTCCTGAATGGTAACAATTTTACCGGAACATTCATATTTAAGAATTTTCACATCCCTTCAGGAAGTTGGTCCTTGTGAGTTGTCCCATTTTCTAATCAGCTGCTGCTTCCAAACCAACCCAATGGTTCATTAAAAACAATTAGACTCTTTTATAAAATTGTGGACAAAGAGTGCTGGTCCAGATGTTGGCATAGGTAAATGTGGTGCTTGGAATCTCCCACAGCCACATCAAAATCCCAACTAAATTACAGAACAGCCATCATTCAGAACCACTGGAAACCTAGCTGAACAAAAGTACTACAACAGAGAGTTTAAAGAGAAATTGCATCAAAGTGGTAGGAAGGGCAGCGTAGCAGACTGGGCTGGTCCCTCACCCACATGCGATGGTTAAAAATCATATCTTGGCTACAGAGGCAACCCCAAAGGACTGAGAGGGTTACAGCCCCACATCAAAACCCCCAGCCCAGGGTTCCAGTGTGGGGAAAAGAAGTTTCCATGACTTCTGGTTGTGAAAATCAGCAGGGATTGTGACTAAGGTGGAAGGTCTGGAGTCCCAGGTGTTCCTCTTAAGGGGCCCACACATGAACTTACCCAAATTCACTCTCTCTGAGCTCTAGCACTGAGGCAGCAGCAGGAAAGGTGCCAGAGACATAACAGGAGGAAATGAATTGTCTGTCCTCAGGGCGGGGGCTGGAGGGGCAGCTTTCTCCCAGACAGAAGTGCTGTCAAAGGCCATCATTCCTTTGCTGAGCCCTCCCTGCCACATAGCCAGCACACAGGTGGCACATCCGAGACTCCATCAACCTGGCTCACAGTTTACCATGACATGGGGGTTCCCTGAAACAACACCACATCCAGCTTGCAAGCCCACCCAAGCTGTCTCCAGGGGCTTTTCCACAGAAATGTCCTGTCTTGGCTCATGCTTCAGGCTTTCTTAAAATCTCTCCAACAATCAGTATCTGGCCTTGACGTGCCCAATACCCCTTGCTAAGTGGTCCCACGTGTACTGGGGCTGGCCTTGGTTACCTCGCACTAAGGGGTCCCAGGCCCAGTATTACTGGCAGATGGCCTTGGTTACCTCACACTAAGTGGTCCCAGGCCCAGTACTATGGTTCGCACCTTATCATCTCCCAGGCATCTAAACCCAGCACACGTAGAGCTGGCTGCAGATCACACTGTAGCTCAAGCCAGGTGGACTGAGGCAGGACACAGCTGGTAGGTGACCCTGACCTGTACTTTGGGGAAACCCCAGAGCCATCTTCTTAAGCAAGACACAAAAGGGACTAACTCAGTGGACACCAGAATGCGAATATGCAAGTCCTGCTCTGTGGAGATGGACCCTGCACAGCTGATTCTCCACAGCAGCTGCAGCTAGGTCTTGTAGTCAATTGACCTGGGAATAAATGCCTCCCACTGACATGCCAACAGCAATTAAGACTCAAGTACAACAGAAGGGTGTACACAGCCCACAAGGGGCAGATGGGTGCACCTGTAGTGCCCAGCTTGGGTGATCAGGAAGGCTGTATAGTGAACCTCACAGAACACCTACCATATAAGGTCACTCTACTAAGTCTGGGAGATGTAGCAGCTCTACCTAATACATAGAAATCAACACAGGGAGGCTGCCAAAATGAGGAGACAAAAATAAATAAATAAATAAAACATGTCCCAAATGGAAGAACAGAATAAAATTCCAGAAAAAGAACAACTTCAACAAAGAGATAGGAAATATAAAAATGAAACTAGAAAGCATAAAAAAAAAAAGAGCAAGTCAGGGTTGACAAATACATTAACTAAAATGAAGAATACATTACAGAGAATCAACAGGGGAGTTGAAGCAGAGGATCAAATCAGAGATTTGGAAGATAGAAGCAGAAAATACCCAATCAGAACAGCAAAAAGAAAAAATAATAATAAAAAAAAAAAGGGTAGTATAATGAGCCTCTAGGACAACTTCAGGTGTACCAACATTCGCATCACAAGGATGCCAGAAGGAGAAGAGAGAGCAAGGAATTAAAAACCTAGGTGAAAAAATGACATAAAACTTCCCTAACCTGGTAAAGGAAATAGACATACAAATTCAAGAAGTGCAGAGTCCCAAACAAGATCAACCCAAACAGGCCCATACCAAGACACATCATAATTAAAATGTCAAAATTTAAAGACAAAGAATTTTTAAAGCAGGAAGAGAAATGCAGTTGCCTATATGGGAGCACCCATAAGACAGTCAGCTATTTTTTTCAAAAGAAACTGTGCAGGTCAGAGGGATTGGCAAGAAATATTCAAATCGATGTAAAGCAAAGACCTACAACCAACATTGCTCTACCCAGCAAATCTATCATTTAGAATTGGAAGACAGATAAAGGTTTTCTCAGACAAGAAGCTAAAGGAGTTAATGACCACCAAACCAGTGTTACAAGAAATGCTAAAGGGTCTTATTTAAGATGGGATGGGTTTTTGGGGATGGGTGAAAAAGGTGAAAGGATTAAAAAGTACAAATTGGTAGTTACATAATAATATTGTAATAACTATGTACGGTATCAGATGGGTACTATATTTATTGGGATGACGACTTAGTGAGATATAATATCTAATCACTGGGTTGTAGACCTGAAACTAGTACACTGTATGTCAACTGTAATTAAGAAATGTAAAAGCCCTCACTGGTGTGGCTCAATGGGTTGAGCACAGTCCCAAAAATCAAAAGGCTGCTGGTTGGATTCCCTGTCAGGGCACATGCCAGGGTTGTGGGCCAGATCCCTGGTTGGGGGTGTGAGAGAGGCAGCAAACCAATGTCTCTCAGCCATCAGTGTCTCTCCTCCTTTCTTTCTGCCTCCCTTCCTCCCTCTCTAAAAATAAATAAATAATTTTAAAATTAAAAAAAAAAAACGTTTCTTAAATGTAAAGAGTAATAAAGGTTGACTTTTGTTATGTTAACAAGTGGCTTTTAGACCAATCCTCAGAATGGGTCTTGGTTGTCAGGAAGACCAACAAAGTGATTAGAGGGTTGGAACTCCCAGTCCCATCTGGGTTTCCCGGAATGGAGAGGAATCAGAGGGCCAATCAGTCACCAACGGCCAATGTTTTAAATCAATCACGCCTGTGTAATGAAGCCTCTGTAAAAACCAACAGGACAAAGCTAGGGGAACTTTCAGGCTCTATAGCCCATGAGGACAGCAGCTACTTTACTCAGTACCTCGCCCTGTGTAGCTCTTCACCTGGCTGTTGATTTGTATCCTTGAACATCCTTTTTAATACACTGGTAATCTAGGGAGGAAACAGGTTTCCTGAGTTCTGTGAGATGCTGCAGCAAATTAATCGAAACCAAGGAGGTGGTCGTGGGAACCTGATTTATAACCTGTCAGTCAGACAGCACAGGCAACAACTTGCAACTGGCATCAAAAGTGAAGGGCAGTCTCACGGGACTGAGCCCTTAACCTGTAGAATCTGGTGTCTCTGAGTAAATAATGTCAGAATGGACTGAAACTTGGACAACTTGCTGGTGTTGAATTGCTTGTTGGTGTGGGAAAGTACACTCCAACCACCCTCATTGGAATTGGCTCTACAACTATAGGAAGTAAGGGTTTATTTTAGGGCAATTATAGAAGCTTTTGGATTCCTTAGTTGGATTCTGAACTGATAATTTAAAGTGATGAACTCATCATTTTCTTCACCCAAGTTCCTCAGCACACTTGGCAAGCAATCAACCAAATGCATCATAATCCTCAGTTCCCACTAAAATGTTCTATGCAGCAAATACTTGGTCCCACACAGCCTTACCCTCCATAGGCACTTGATTACAGGCATCTGTAAAGGATTATTTAAGTAACTTTAGCTATTGCGTATCATGGATTTCCAACATGCCCTTTAATAACGGACACAAGATCATGAATGACGTTAAACCTAACCAAATCAGTGAACCAAATGCAGATAACACAGGGTCAATTCAGGGAATTTTCTTAAGGTTCTGTTCTCTGGAAACACTTTCAGTACCAAATTCTTTACTAGTGTTCAGTCAAGAGAAGCAAGGATTTGACCACAAACCACTGTGAAAGGAGGTCACACAATCAATATGAAATGTTTCTGTGTCTGGTGATGGAATCTGAAGTCTGCAGGGTAGCAAGTCAGGAAGAAGAGATCAATGTGACATGGGGGTGAGGGGTTGGCAAGGGAGGCTGAGTGAGCTGGAGTTCATGATGGCAGACGGCCACACCTGGCCTTCTCTTACAAGTTTGAGATGAAGGACAGCAGAGGCTGGAGCCCTTCTTCATGGGGTGAATCACACATCAAGTCTAGAATCTGGAGAAGCTTAAGTGTATGAGAGAGACTGTGGCTTGTGTGCCAGATGCTGACTTGGGCCAACCAGGTGAGTGGTTAGATAAGTGACAAGAGGAGTGAAGAGCAACAGCGTTTCACAGGCTGCTCCAACCCAAGCACAGAAAGTAAGACGACTGCTGCTCTACTTCCACCTAAATCTCACACAACATGACTTGTGTAGCCATGCTAAGCTAGCACTAGACGGGAAAGTTATTCTGGAAAACAGTTCAGGCTGAGTACAAGCCCTCCATATCAGTGGTCAAAGAGGAAATCTCATTGAATATAGAAAATACTGTGGACTGAATAATAATGAAAACACAACATACCAAAACTTGTGGAATACAGCAACAGCAGGCCTTAGAGGGAATTTTTGTGGTTTTAAATGTTTATATTTAGAAAGGAAAATAATTAAATCAATAATCTGAGCTTCTGCATTAAGAAGTTGGTGGGGGGATAGGTGGAGGCTGAGGAAAGAGAGCAATTTAAACCCAAAATAATAAAAGGAAATAAAAGAGGCAGAAATTAGTGAAACTGAAGAGAAACAATACAGAAAAATTAAAAAAGCCAAAAACTAGTTCTTACAAAAATCAATAAAATTGATATTCTCTCAGCTAGACTGACCAAGAAAAAAAAGAAAACACAAATCATCCATATCAGGAATTAAAAAGGAAACTGCTACAGATCCTATACAGATACTGTAAGGATAATAGAGGACTGTCACAAAGAACTTTATGGTAACGAATTTGACAACTTAAGTGAAATGAACAAGTTTCTTGAAAATACTGTATCAAAATGCAGAAAGGAAGAAATACACATATGAAAAGCCTTATGTTTATTAAAAATCTGAATTCATTATCAAAAATCTCACCAAAAAATATTCAGACTTGCTTTGGGTTAGGCAAAGATTTCTCAAATGGGATGTTAAATGTGATAACTATGAAAGACAAAAAGTGATAAATTGGTCTTAATCAAAATTAAAATTAAGGAATTAAAAAGGCAAGCCACAGATTCAACATTCATAATGCATACATTTTACAAAGTATTATTGCCAATATATAAAGAATTCTTATAAATAATACAAAGGAAAATAATACAATTTTAAAAATGTTGAAGAGGCTTAACAGATACGCCACAGAAGAAATATGTATGACGGGAAAATACAATTTAAACCATAAAGAGACACTATTCACACTCACTAGAATGGCTAAAAATAAAGTAAAAATAATACTAAGTGTTAGTGAAAATGTGGAGGAAACAGAAATTCTTATCATTGGTAGTGGGAATTAAAAATGGTACAATTACTTTGGGAAAGTTCAACAGTTTCTTATACAATTAAACATGTATCTACCCAAGACCTAGCAATTCTATTAATAGGTATTTACCAAAGAGAAATGAAACATACATCCATACAAAGACATGTACACTTTTGTAGCAGCTTTATTCATAATAACCTCACACTAGAAATAACTCAAATATCCATCGAGACACAGATAAAACAAACTGTAATATACAATGGAATACTATTCAGCAGTAAAGAGCAAACTATGGATATACACAACATCACAAGTGCATCTCAAAACATGGTAAACAAAAAACTGAACACAACAGTACATGTCATCTGATTCAAGTCATATGAAATGCTAGAATAGCCAAAATTAATCTCCAGTGACAAAAAGTAGATCAGCGGCTACCTAGGGCTGGGGAGAGATTGCAAAGGGAGATAAACTTTTTCTAGCGAAGAAAATCCTTGTATCTTGATTGAGGTATTTACATGATGTACCCATTTGTCAAAATTCATTGATGTGTACAGTCAAAATGGGTACATTGTATTGTATGTAAATTATATTCCCATTAAGCTGGTTTAAAGAACAAAAGATCCTAATGAAGGGGAAGACAAAAGTCACTACAATTGCTGTCAAGGGACCGAGTGCGCACTGACTTTCTGGGTTCCTATTTCTTGTTTGGTAGCACATGTCAGGCGGCCAAGTTTTCATCTAAGTAAAAGGCATGGTTAATAAAATTATAATCCTAAAATAGAGGATGGCATAACCAAATGATATGGGAAGTCAATAAAAGTCTGCAGTATGAATACTTTAATGTTGACTAACTTTTGATATCATTATGCTATTTTGTGTTTAAGTATATTAAGTATGAGTATATTAAATATAGGTTGTCAAGGAGGCTAAGAAAAATCTCTTGAGTATACAAGTCTGCCTTTGTGGGGGATGAATCAAAGACATTAAATCCCTTACTGAACGCTTAAGAAAATGTGATTAATCAAGTATGTAAATGATGTTAAACGTTTAGGAGTATTTGATCCATCAATTTTATCACTGTTAACAATGATAAATTTCTCATTTTTATACAGATTTTACTTACATCTTAAGATCTCTAAGTTGAACTCAGAAATTTAAGAAAAACCGCTTTAAATGTACTTTAATAAAGCAACTATTAGTTAAAACAAGTATTTATAAGTATTTGGTATTTCCATACCAAAATACTACTTTGACAGGAAGGCTCGTTGACAATACAGTACACACAATACTTGTCTTGCCTTTCTTAATAAATTTATTTTACTTTTCAGAGAAGTTTCTTCCTCTTTGCCTCAAAATGTTATAGACTGATCTTATGGTTTACAGCAATATTTAAAATTATTTAGCAGTAAATAATTTAGGTATCTTTAAACTTATAAAATTTACAGTAAATAATGTAGCAATTTTAGTTTTACTTACAAGATTTTCCTCTGCACTCCCCAACCTTAGCTGACCTCATGGTTGTTATCCTTTTTTTTGGCTTAAAAATTTATTTCCTTAGAATTCTGGAAACTGAAGCTGGAATCCAAGATCAGGGTGCCAGCTTGGTGGGTTTCCGGTGAAAGTTTTCTTTCTGGCTTCTACAGAGGCACCTTCTCCCTAGAACCTCTTAAGGCCAGGAACAGTAAAAGGACATCCACCCTTGCTACTTCTATTTAAGATTGCACTGGAAGTTCTTTCCCGGCTTCTAGAGGTTGCCCACATTGCTTCGCATTGGTACTCTTCCTCGAAGTAACTTTGTATCTCTGTGGCCATTCTTCCATAGTTGTGTGTCCTTTGTTTTTACCTAATTTTAAGGTGAAAGAATCTAGGCTTTTTTTCTCCCTGCAACTGTATCCTAGGTATAATAATAATTAAACGTAGAAAGAGCCATGAAGCACAAGTGATATAAGACCCTCAGTTCACATTTGTTTCTAGTTCATTTAATTGTATTAGGTAGGTAGTAGTTTCATCAGTTTCAGATGGAGAAACCGAGGTCATGCCACCTGCCAAGGGCAGAGCCAGGATTCAAAACTGTTTAACTCTGAAGCTCTTCACTTTTCCAGTTCCTGAGAATTACAGTCCAGCTGGTTATAAATTATCTTCTCAGGTTTGTAATTTCTTGATGTAATCAATCTATAATTATAAGGATTTTTGTATCCAGAGCGCTGTTTTATAACTCCAGATTTATTCACCTCTGTAATCAGTACTCATATTATGGATTCATATATGGTCTGAATCCAGGGTACTTGATGGGTTTTATTTCCAGGGGAAGGTAGAACTTTGAGCAAAGAGTCTATTCTTGACATACAACTGTCTTTGATTTCCTTTTAGCTCTCTTTGTGATCCAACCACCCCCAGGCACCCAGCAAATGTCAGCTAATGAATAAATGAGAAATTGTTGGTTAAAAAGACAGTGTTTAAGAGTCTGGGATTAATATTTGCACCCAATTCAGTGTTTGACACCTAGTGGGTGTTCATTAAGTATTTATTGAAGAGAATGGCATTTCCATCCCTTCATTCATTCATTCATTCAGCAAAGTATTTATTGAACCTCAACTATGTCCTGGGCATTCATAAGGATACGTGGCTTCATACAACCATGATTCACACATGATCTCTGCTTTTAAGGAACGTGGGTCTAGAATCAATAGCACACGTAACGATGACGATAGAAAGCAGTCAGCACTGACACAAACTGCTTATCAGGCGTTCTGAATTTGAAGTCAGAAAAATAAGGAAAGGGAGTTCTTCCCCCCTTCAGTTTGTTTCTTCAGACATCATGTTTGTCATGCTCTCCTTGGTAATCTATCTTATGGCCTCAAACTTTTCTCCCATGAGTTAATCCCAAATATAACTGTTCTGATTTGAGTCTTTACTTTTTCACCTTCCTCCCAGATATCTCTACATGAATAATCAGCCTGCCCCATACACTCCATGTATCAAACACTGAAGTCATCATTCTCTCCCACATCTGTCTCTTAACTTCTTGGAGCTGAGAGGAGGAAGAGATGATACACGGTGATGAGAAGTAGTCAACCGGTATCCCGACACAGGGAGGTGGGCAGTGAGAGACACGGAAGCTCAGGGTTCAGTTATGGTTTCTGGGTTCTGTACCACCTCCATCCATTTCCCAATTTTTAACCTAGGAGTGGAAACGATAATCTTGACTTTTCCCTTTCTGTCCTATAAGTATAAAAGGTTTCAAAGTCAAGGGAAAACGTCTTTCACTTGATATTCCTGTGCAAGGGATGTTAAATCCTCACTTCAAGGAATGTTCCCTGAATTCCTTTAATGGAGAACAGGAGACTATGATGGTAGTGCACCAAACCCCACCCCGCCAAAAAAAACACAACAAAAACCCACAGAAAAGTTCAGACTGCTTAACTAGTACTGCTCAATATGACAAGGTTTTAAGAAAAATGGTGGGAGGGCTAGGACTACTTTGATTATCTTTGAGGAAGCTTCCCTCTCTCCATAAATTATGCCCTTTCTTTTCTGTTAGCTACACAGTAGTAAGAATCTAGAGGAAACTTTACACTCATAATTGGAGTTATGGAATTAAGAACACAAAGGCAGCCAGTGCAAGGAAAACTTGAGATAATTTTGAGTATATTTATCTCTTCAATACCTTTATTGGGAGTCACAGAAAAGGGGAATAAATTGTAAGGTTATGGCAGACTGGCTAACTGTTCAAGAAACTGGTTACCCGGTCTCCCAGCTACACAATTAGAGATGTTTCCAAATTCTCGGAATCTCTTTCAGTTAGATGGGCCACATAATTGAGTTTTGTCCAAAGGAACATATGCAAGGATATGCATGACTACCAGGTCTGACCCAAACATTTTCTATGTATGCTTTTCCCTCTTCTCTTACGTGCTCCTTCAAATGACTAGGAGAAGGCAGTTTCCCGAGAAAGAAGAAGCCTGGGACTCAGACTGGCTGTGGAAGGCTGCCCACTGACCAGCCATGTCCACACAGTTGGAAGTTATGCAACTGGGTTCCAGTTTCCTCACATCAAGTACTTAAAACAGTGTCTGATTAAGGGTAAAAGCTCAATAAATATTAGCTCCCATTACTGCGAGGAAACAAAGTTTACTTTTTAATTTCCTTCTTTTTCTTGGGCAATGTAGAGTACTAGGGGTTGGGGGTGGTAAGTGAAAAGCACTCAGATGCATTTACCAGTTAAAAATACTAATTAGTACATTGTGTATTCAAGTAAAAAAACACTGTAACGGCAACTCACAGAGAAAAAAAAATTTCATCTGGATCCCAACCATTAAATTTTATGACTAGTCTCATAAAACTCAGTGCTAAAACACTCAAATCTAATACAAATGTGAAACAGAAAGAATGTGATTCTCTCTCCCCTTGACATTGAGCATTTAGGGAACATTCTAAAACCGTTTTGACAGGCCACATCATTTCTATGGTTTCTTTTTAAAAAGATTTTATATATTTCTTTTGGGGGGGGAGGGAGAAAGAGGGAGAAACCCATGTGAGAAACATCAATCAGTTGCCTCTCACAAGCATCCCGACCAGGGACTTCACGTACAACCCAGTCATGTGCCCTGGCTGAGAATCAAACCGGCCACCTTTCTCTTTCCAGGGCGATGTTCAACCAACTGAGCCACACCACTCAGGGCTGTGGTTTCATATTAAAGTGAGGGGAGAAGAGGGAGAATATTTGAAAACTAATCTTCAGAGACAGGCCTAAATATTCCTAAAAATTATAGATTTGTAACACTGAAACATAAAAAATGTAGTGCATCCACCCAAAATGAATAGTTCCATTGGATATTTTATTTTGTAAAATTAATTCAGTAAGACACATGCCATTCATATTTCAAAACTGAACCGATTTTTTCTTGTGATTTTTGACATATACGGTTTCAGGGTTGTGTGAGAAATTAAGAAATTCTGACTGAAGATCTTGTTACTTTCCCGTGAATCATGTGAAAAATGTCATATTTTGTCAGTAATGGTTATCATCTTTAAATGCTGAATAACTTCCATGGTAAGATTTTCATAAAAAGGATACTTTACATTTCATTTTCCTCAAAATACATTGAACAATAAAAAAGTGCAGTGCATCAACTTAATTTAAAATATCAATAGTGTCAAATATATTATTTAAGCATCAAATTTCCTTTCTAACTACAGTAATTTTTAGGTATCATTGTTAATCTGTGCCTAATTTATAAATTATTTATCATAGCTATGTATGTACAGAAAAAACATTTTGTGTGAATATGTTGTGTGTGTGTGTGTGTGTGTTTATATTTCCAAACCATACATATATTGTTTGGAATTATCTGCAGTTTCATACACTTACTGGGGGTCTTGGAACATATGCCCCACAAATAAGGGGGGGACTACTGCATATTCAGACTCACATATTTTCATATTTATTAAATAATGGTTTTAAATAATAACCATCAACATCTTTAAATAATCCCAGATCTGAATTAAATCATAGTAGTGTCAATAATTTTTTTAAATCCCAAATTTATTAATCAGTAAAATGTAGTATTTAACAATGTCCCCAGAGAATAAACTTCCTATGTGTAGGAGGCGATAATCCAATTACATTGCTATTAATTAGGGCATTTACAAAGCCACTAATATGTTATATCAGTACATTTCTTCACACTGATGTTTCCACTTGAAAAAATCATATCCAAACCAAAGACATAACCATTCCTAAAACAAGGAACCATCTTTATACCAGTATTTCTTTGTTATGGTGCTTAGTCTTGGTATTATTAAGCACAATGAAGTTTTCTTAATGAACAAAGTAGATTAAGGCAAAAGGACATAACCTAGTCCCCTCAATAATTTATTTTCTATCTTATAAAAAACTGGTTGTGGAGGCCATACAAATTGCAACGGTGCTGGATGGAAAGACACAGGTTGTCCCTTAGACCAACATCTAGTGTTTTAAGAACGAAGTTAAAATCATCACACTCACAGCATCTTCCCTTCACCTGCCATTATGATCACTCATTGGCAGTTCTCGCAATGCTGATTTTCAAATGATACCATTTACGTGATATGTCTCTTGGCTGTATGTAGATTATTCTTCTTATTAAAAATATTTAATAATTGGGCAATAATCTACTCAGTCTTTGAAAACTCTTCAGTGAATAATTTTTCATATTTGCAACCGTTGCCTGCATGGCTGTTGCACTTTTCTTCTGTCATCTTCTTCACATAACTAAGTGGTCCTTTCCCTTCAAAGGAGGAAGGGTTTTTGAAGGAGCCTCCAATTCTGTCCCACAGTGTGAAATACTGTCCATAGTTATAGTCAAAGAACATGTGGTGGTCTGTATGATGAGCTGAGCCATTAATAAATGGCTTCAAGATTTTGGGGACACGAAAATCACCATCATGAATGGAAATTGTCCAGATATTGACCAAGATGTATAAACCTAAATAAACCACCTTGTGTAATGGAAAGAGAAAAGGGTATATATGGTAAGGAAGACTTTGTAGGAAGCCATCCACAGGGTGAAAGGCATGACTTGCAAATGGAGTAGGAATCTTCCAGATGTGATGAGGTTTATGTATGCGCTACAGAAGGAAAGAACACCATTAGCACACACACTGTACCAAGTGCAGCATCAACTTAGCTCTTCACACTCCAGCTGTGGAAATGACTTAACCAAAACATCCCTTTGAAATGAGCAAAATCATTTTATGAAATGCCCTCCTTTACCCCCAAACAGTAAAATTTTAGCATAAACCCACCAAACTCTTAAAAAATACAAACGTACCCACTATTTGTCATGACTATGGTGGTATTTAATACAGATAGAGAAAATTCTTGGAAATAGAGAATAGAATTTATAAGTACAAACTGCTGAAATGTGTCATTTTTCCCCCCCTAAAAATGACTCTACCTTATAGATGAGTCTATGATGGAGGCCTCTGTGAATCCAGTAGATGAGCATGTCGGTGAAAAAGAGGAAGGACAGCACACTGACGAGGAGGTGAAGCCAGCCTGGAGGAGAGAACAGCGCTCGGCAGAATCAAGATGCGGCCTCCAGGACTAGCATTTACTTTCTACATGTCTAAACACAAAATGTGACCCTAGACTCAAAACCATGAACTGTCTGTTTTGGCTAATTAAACATGTTATAAATTAATCTCCCCTGACTCTCTGGAATCTGCTTATTTACACATTCATTTCCCTCATATAAAAATTTGGAAGACTCCTGCCTAAAATATTTCTTAACCTATTAAGATATTTATGAGATGGAAAAAGGATACTCCCGAAGCATCTTTATTATTCAAATCCCTGAGAATAACTGTTTATTAACTTTCCTTCATACACACATCTTTATATGATAATTCCTTGCTTAGAATTTAATTTTCCACTGAACAGCTTAAACTGAGGATTAACTCAGTGACCTGACCCTTTCTGATCCTGCCAACCTTATCTGATCCTGCACTAACCACGCTGGTTCACTCAATATCTTCCCAGCATCCTGGAAGTCCTACCTCTGTATCTTCACTTACACTGTTCCCTATATCTAGAATGCCCTTCCTCCTTTTATTTTTACTCATCATCCCATTACTTTTCAAAGCCTACTCATTTCACCACTTAGTGTGTGATTTTTGTTCCCCCTTTTAACTAACCTTTTACTTAGAAAGTAGAGGTGCTGGTACACAACCACCACTTATTTGTTGAGAAACTTGGGCAAGTTACTAAAATTCTCTGTAAATTTATTTTACTAACCTATAAAAGAAGCATAATAGTACCTACCTCATAGAACTGATGTACAATAAAATGAATTGATATATGTGAAAAGCTTAAAATCATAGCTGGTATGTATTAACACTCAATAAATGTTCTATTATTCTTACTAATACTAGACACCAGAAATGTATCCTGACAGAATCATTTCAGAATTTCACAAAAAGTTTAGTTGCTTCAGGGTTGTTTATCAGAGACAAAAAAGGAACAACCTAAAGTTCTAAACATTAGAGATCACTTAAACTATGGATCTACAAAATGTGATACTATAAAATATATATTGCTAAGAGAAAATAATCAGAGTCCAAACCAGTATGCATAGCAAAGTTTCATTTTTGTAATGTAAATAATGAAGCATACTAAGCATAGAAAAGTGAGAGAATAGACATTGAAAGATTTACAGTTTCTAGGTAGAAAGGTAATTGGTATTTAAAATCTGTATTTTCTGATTTTCTGTAATTGTCATGTACTGTTGGATTTACTTTTTTTAGAAGTCTGAATTCAATACAGGTAACAGGAAACAAATGCAAAGGCTTATATCTGATCTCGCCAATCTTCCCCCAGACACAATTTCATCTAAAACAGACTTTAAAATTGATAAACTTAAATAAATGCAAATCTGTGGCAAGACATAAATGCATAAAATAAAAAAAATTGAAGAATATTAAAAACAACTGATTTGGTTCTTTAGGAAAACCAGTCTGTTTTGGACATTCTGATTACTTACCATGTGGAAAGTCTCCTATGTCATCGTATAACTTGCTATAACCTCTCAATTCTAGCAGGAACAAGGAAACAGTGGGAATACTCATCCACGGTAATGCTTGGACAGTATACATAATCTCTCGATAGACTTGATTCTGAAAATGAAATTTCCAATACTTAAAAATCACAAACTGCCCACTGAACAAAACTAGAATAAAGTTTTTCAGGGTTGGATTCTTAGAACCCTTTTTATATTAACGAGCTTACTTCCAAAATGTATCTATTAAAATGTTATGTGGGAATGGGTGTGTAAGAGAAAAAGAAAAAAATTCCTTTTGTACTGAGCAAAAATAAGAAATATTTTAAATCTCAAACTTATTCTCCTTCTGACAAAGTTTGTATTCTAAATTTCTATTTACTGAATACCGTTTCTTTCATAAAACTTCCATCCAATCCTTTTTTCCCAACCCTTAGAGACTTGTATTTGAGATTTGTATTTGACAAGTACAAATAACTGAAACAGATAAATGACTGTAAATAATCTAAAACTACTGAGTTTTGATCCTCCAGCTAGTTGAAGAAAAATATACATAGTAAAAATATATTTCAGTTTGAGTCAAACATAAAAATAATTACATAAATGTATGCATTTATTTATTTATCACTATTAGCAAAGAAATTCTTGTCTATGTAACTAGCAAAATACCAGGTTTAAGTTGGGGGGGGAAATGTTGAATTCATCTATTTGTTTCAATTAAAGAAGAAGTGGGATTAGCTCGAAAAATATAGAACCCATTTGGGGCTGGTTTCAAAAACTTTATTTAATGCTTATAATCAATTTAATCTGAGTAGCTCACAAATTCATTATATTGTTATTTTTACTGCAACAGTAGTTAAAAATAGATAAGAAAATCACTTACCTTTAAAAATTGTGGATGCTTCGTTAGTGAATGATCAAAGACAAAATAATAGCTCAGTGTTGCAAAGAAGAAATAAAGGATATAAGCACCAAGATTTGTTATAATCAGAAGACTAATAGTTTGTCGAAAGAAATCATCCTCTGGCCAAGTGGCTGGATATACATATGGTGTAAAAACATAATAATCTGCAGCACTGAGTACAAGATCCATCTTAGCCCCTAGAGGATAAACATGTGCAACAATTATTTTCCCATGCCGACATTTTTCGAAGCAAAAATTTCTCAGAAAACTATATATGAAGTTCTTGCTTTAATAAGCATGCATAGTAGTAGTCTGCTGCTACCAGACTGCCCTAGATGCTATCTTTACAGCTAGAAGAGACCTTAAATATTATCTCTAGTGCAATATCTTCATGGTATACATTGGGGCACCAAAGCTCAGCTAGAGAAACTGAGACCCAGGAAGTTTTTTCTCTAAGGTCTAGCTGATCTGTGGCATCTAGATCTGATTCCATCTTGGTGTTCTTTTCTACCATATCCTAGGGCAGCATGGATGGTAGTAAAGATGTGGAATGCAGGGCACTAGGTACTCAGGCAAATACTTTACTCTTTCAGCTACAAGTTTCAGTCGGCTTTTCTCTTCTTTAAAAAACACAACAAAAGTCATGTTTCAGAGTTTTTGCTTCCGTGCTGAAACTTAAGATGAATTTCCTAAAAGGTAACTATGTTGCCTCCACAAACATAGATGTCAGGGACTATCTGTGCTTGTAACAGAAAAAAAGGCCACTCTCATCTGTAGAACAAAAGGAGATGTATTCTCCATGTCAAGAATTAGAATACATTTAGTCCTCTGCCTGCTAAGCAACACTCTAGATCAGGGGATAGGAAATGGGGGCCCAAGGCCCAAACCCAGAGCCTGTTTTGTAAAAAACAAGACAAAACAAAAAACTTTATTGGAACACAGCTATGTCCTGATGTTTATATATTGTCTACAGCTGTTCCTCTAGACGGGATTTAGCTATTGCAACTGAGGCAGTTTGGCCCACAAAGCCTAAGATACCTATTACTAGGTCCTTTAAAGGCAAAGTTTGTCGACTCCTGGTCAAGATACTTAAAACTTTTGAAAAACTTGAGTTAATTCAGCAAATAAGTCTATTCTATATTCATAAACTGTTATACAGGTCAGCAACATCATGGTCAGCTTTTATAAACTGACCACTGAATCTAAAACATTTTTTATCTACTCCCTCATTATTTTATTTTTTTTAAAACAACTTAAAGATTTTATTTATTTATTTTTAGACAGAGGGAAGGGGAGGGAGAAAGAGAAGAGAAACATTCATGTAAGAAACATCTGACCCAACTGGGGACCAGAACCGCAACCCAGGCATGTGCCCTGACAGGTAATTGAACCAGCAACATTTTGCTTTGTAGGACAAGTAGGATGATGCCCAGCAAACTGAGCCAGTCAGGTCTTCTTCCTCATTCTTTATCACACAGTTGATAGAGTAAAATGTATCCAATATTCTAAAACATCTCTCCTTGATGACTGAAACATTGGAACAGCAACAAAAAATCTGTGTGGAAAATGTCTACCCATATTGGATTTCAAGTATTCAAATGATCGCTACATATTGGGCCATATAAATAAACATCAATTTATGAAATAGAACTGAAAGAAAAGCAAAAAAAAATTTATTTAATTACTTATTTATAGCTTATTTCTCCTACTCGAATCTCCACTAACCCCCAAAAGGATTTAGAAAGCCTTAAAAAAAAATCACACATACTTTAAAATAATTGATATAAAAAATACAGAGAGATAAATTTCGCTTCCATACATATCTCTGTACACCACAATCAACATCTTACTTCCAGCCTTCTGGCTAAGCATATTTATTAGTTTTTTATGAATACTTACAATATTTTAAAATGTTGACTAAAACTACAAATTTTAATTCCCTTCTTCTTTACAAAAAGTGACATATATACACTCTCACATTCTTTTCTCTTAACAATGTATTCTGGAGGTCTTTCCATCATTACACAAAGAATATCCTCTTTTGTTTTTAATTAAATATCTTTATTGAGATACAATTTGCACACAATGTTGGTATTCTTGATGGTATCCTCCAAGTCTCTGAGGCTCCATTAATTTTTCTTCATTTTTATTTTCCGTTCCTCAGATTGGATAAACTTCAGTTGACCTATCTTCTAGTTCTCTGATTCTTTGTTCTCTCAGCTCAAATCTGATGTTAAGCCTGATAGTTCATTTTAAACTTAATTTACATTTTCAACCCTCGAACTTTTATTTGGTTCTTTTCTTTAAAAAAAATATTCTTGCACTTTACCGATTGTCTCTATTTGGTGGGAAATTGTTCTCATAACTACTTTGAGTTACTTAGATGGTATTCTTTAAACATACTTATAGTAGCCGATTTTAAAGGCTTTGTCCAGTAAATCTGGGTTTCCTTAGTTTCGATAGACTGTTTTTTTGTGTGTATGCCTGTTTAAGCCAAACTTACCTGTTCTTTTGTGTCTCATAATTTTTTGTAGAGAAAGAAACACATTAAATAACATAATGTGTCAACTCTGGAAATCAGATTCCCCATAGGCATCCCTCAGGGTTTCACATCGCTGTTACTGTTTATTTAAGTGACTTTCCCAGACTAAAAGGATGACACCTATATTCTTTGTTGTGTACAACCACTGAAGGCTCTGCTCACTAATGACTGGACAGATTTCCTTAAATGCCTTAAACCAGGGGTGTCCAACCTGTGGCCCACAGGCTACATGCGGCTCAGGATGGCTATGAATGGGGCCCAACACAAAATCATAAATTTACTTAAAATATTATGAGATTTTTTTTGTGACTACATGTTGCAATGTATTTAATGTGTGGCCCAAGACAACTATTTTTCTTCTAGTGTGGCCCAGAGACACCAAAAGGTTGGACAGCCCTGCCCCAACAGGTCCCCCAGCTTTTGCTTTAGAGCTGTGTGCTGGTGCCATGCCCTCAATGCTTCTGTGGGCAGCGCACAACTCTCACTTACTTTCCATTCCTGCGGGCACAGACCTACAAGTTCAGCCAGGAGTGAGAGATTAGGGCCTTGACTCCCACCTTTCTTGGATACATGCACAACCCTCCTCATGGAAATCATTCTAGATTCCCAATAAACTTTCAGAGCTTTTCAAAGTCTCCTATGGACATTCCTCAGTGTTTTCTTTTAAAATTTTTTGTCAGGCTCTTGCTAGTGCCAACTGTCAATACTGTGTCCTATGGCTAAAATGTTAAGCAATCACCACAGATTGTCTTAACAAAAACCCTGGGGCTAAGCTTATTTACACAAAGCAAACTCTAAGCCAGATCAAATAAAGACAAACCTTGAGAAACAAGATTTTCAGAGAACTGCCAGAGAAGTCAATTAGTAAAAATTCTCTGGGTTGGGGCTGCCCCTTCCAGAGTTACTAGGCTGCGGTGGTTCACAGCTCCTACTGTTGCAAGGCTGTTAGTTTCCAAGGCTACCACACCGCTGGGGGAGGGGGCACGGAAACAGGGAGAGTGAAAATACCCACCAAGCTTTCCGTTTTTACTGAGTGTCAGGCACTTTTCTAGGACAAACCTTCCAAGGATTGTTACAAACCTTTAATTTCTAGAGTTCTAAAAAAGATGATTTTGACAACTTTTGTCAATATTTTGCTGCTTTTACTTAAAAAAGGCAGGTTTCCAGAGGTTCTTACTCTGCTATTCTGGAAGTCACCATCTCCTCCTTTTTTTTCATAAAACATTTCAGGTGTATTTTAGAATTCAGAATTTCTAGACTTTTCAAAGGTCAAAACATCTCCCTGCTAGTAAACACAAATATTTGTTTAGAAAATGAATATTCACATTAAATGGATATACACTGGAAATACTATTATAGTTCATTTATATGGTATAATTTATGTAGTAATAAACTAATAAAAAATAGAATTGGTAGACTAAAATAGTACTTCATTACTTCTATTTTTAATGGAAAGTATCTAGTAACTTTCAAATACATACTAAAGTTAAATATCTGTGCATGTATGTGCACTTATACATGTAATATGTTTTCAGGAGAGCTGGCTGCTTGAGTATCTTGGAGAGATGGGTCCATGTGGGTGGTGTCAGGCATTGATGATGGGCCAGGATGAGGATTCTCAAGTGGTAAAGCAGCCCTACCCAAGATGGCCTTTTGAGAAGATTTCTCCAATGTCATCTGCCCTATTAACATGTTTCTGCCTAACCAATTGCTGTTTAATTGCTTACCATATGCCTTCAGCAGTTTTCCCATTTGTGTCCACAATGTAGACACTGTTGTCACCATCAGTAACATAATCATGACTTTCATGCTTAAGTGTTTTTAACCACCTTTCAGCAGTTTCACCATCACCCAAAGAATGCCTAACAGAAGCATCATGATCAATGTTCAACATTTCTTCCTGACAGATTCTCCTGACTTATTTATGGTTTGGGCTGTTAAAATATATGGTGTAATTAATGAAGTCAGTTATCATCTTCTCATTGGTGATATAAGATGTATAATCTTTACCTGCAGGTTCATTTTTGAACCTCATTGTCAGCTACAATGTTAAGCATTTATTAATGCTGATTTATCAACATCATTTCAAGCATTAACAATTTTGAAAACAAGATCTTTAGGACTGATCTCTTATAGAAAGTTTTAATTCTTATGTCTCTGTTAAGTACTGCAAGCAGTACGAACACTTGCTTTTCCAGAGCGTAACACACCTTGGTAAAAGATTATATTCTAGTCACAGTGGGTAGAAAGTAAATGCTAAAAACATTATTTTAACAAAAAGTTGAGGAGAATACACAAAAGAGCTGTCCAGGAATAATGGAAGATCTTCAACTGTCTTCCAGTCCAGTCTGCCTAGAGCTTGCACCAATATCCTGGCGATTTCTGCATAAAGATGCTCAGATATTTTGTGAGACTTTTCCAAACACTTTAGAATCTGGCTTTTTCTAATCATTGCCAACATTATCTTTGACGTGTCTGGAGCACTGGTGTTTCTTTCTCCATGTGGTCTAAAGTTTTTTAGGAATATAATACAAGTATAGAACTATTTCATCACCATTGCATATGTATTCAGCCCTCACATTTTCATCAGATACTATCTTAGCAAATTCATCAAGGTAATGTTTAGCTACTTTATGATCAGCAGAATAATTTTCACCAGACTTTCAGGTATTTTTTAACCATGCCGAGTTCTAAATTTCTGAATCCTTCTTCAGTCCTAACATTCATCTTCAGGAGTTCTTCATGGTATATTCTAGCTTGGTTCATGATCAACAAAGCAATCAGTGGCAGTTTTTTACTTGGTTATTGGCAAATCCACTTAAATCTAAATATGGTTAGGATCTTCATTTTTTGCCCAATGTAGCGATTTCTTATTTTTCATCAGTTCTTGGTCCTCATTACCAGTGTAAAACTTCAGCAGTCTGTCTTCCTACTCTTTAAGTCACATATGGTGGTCGTCTCCACATGCTCTTCTTTAGTATGATGCTTCACAGACACACCATGCCCAAGGTGTTAGAATGGCACCATTTTTTGTGCTATTACTAATCACAGATGTTTCCATTCATTCTGTTATTCACAGGGCTATTGTTAATCATTTTTTATATTTTCACATGCAGTTAAACCCAAAGTAACAAAATATTGCAAATAAAAAGTAGAGGCAGGAGTATCACAAAGACACAATGGGCACCTCAAATCAGTTAGAGTCAAGTTTTGCCATTAAATGAGCTTAAGTGCACAATTTTAAAAAACAAAAAACTTTTGGTATACAGGACTCTCCAGACGACTTTGGAAACTGTGGCTAAAGGACTATGGTCCTATGTTCCTTTGTGTGTCTTCATTGTTGTTTATTCAACTATGTATTGGTAAACTTCTATAGGCAGGAGAGCTAGGCCAAAGCATAACTGCATTGGTAAATTAGTAAATATTGTTAAATTGCTCCTCATGGGGGTTGTACTATTAGCACTTTGCAAGCCCACAGTAATGCAGGATGGTGCCTATCTCCCTGCAACTTTAACAACAGAGAATATCATCAAACTTTTGGATATTTGTCAATCTGACAGCAAAGAAATGATATCTCGGTGAATACTTATTTTACATTTATCTTACTATGAGTGAGGTTGAGTATCATTTTATCTATTTAAAATAATTTATATATTTTTCTGTGAATTATCTGTTTAATTTTCCCAATGCCCATTTTCCCACTGGGTTTTAGTCTGTTAAAGTCAAATTCTAAAACTCTTCATAGGGTGTAGGCCCTTGTTTGTGATATGGGTTGCAAGCATTCTTTCTCAATTTGTCACTGAAAGAAAATTTTAATTAATACCAAATGCCAGATATTGACATATATCCATCATCATACATTATTAATTCATTCAAATAATAATTAAGTATCTCACACTACATTAGGTAATGAGCATGCAAGATTAAAAAGATATCATCTAACCACATCAAAATTACTACTAAAATATAGAACCATTACTCAGAACCCTCAAAAATTGAGTTGAATGGAAGTCTGACAAGGGGAATAAAAAATAAAACTTCCACCCAGACTAGGAGGAGGGCAGAGACAAGAAACAGTTTGGTCCCACACCCACGTGCAGTGGATAAAACTTTGGGAGGGATATCTCTGGCGCAAGGATTCTCAGCCACACATCAGGCCCCCCAGCTCAGGGTTCCAGCACCAGCAAGATAAGTACCCACAACTTCTGGCTGCAAAAACCAATGGGGATGGAGTCAGTGGAGGAAACTTCTAAATTCCCAAGCAGTTCCTCTTAAAAGGCCTGCACGCCGACTTAAGACTCGCTGCCTTTGGACTTTAGCACCAGGATAGCAGCTCGAAAGGCACCATGCACATGGGGAGGAACTAAAGTGTCTGGCATCAGGGTGACAGCTTCTTCCAAACAGAACGGTGGGCAGGGGCCATCATTCCTTTTCTGAGCCACCGCCCTCACAGAGCCGGCAGGTGGTAGCCATGCCTGAGACTCCATTAACCTGTCTCACACTGTTTGCCCTGCCCTGGTGTTTCTGAGGCTCTGCTTCAGCCGAATTATGGGCCCACCCAAGCTGTTAACAATAGATTTTCCTATGAATGGCTGGTCATGGGTCCTCCGCATCTTCCTAAATCCTCTCAAACAAGCAACTGCAGGCCTCAGTGAGCCCCCAGGATCCCTACCTCTTGGTAAGTGGCCCCAGGCCAGGTACTAGCAGCAGTCAGCCTAGATTCACAACTTGGCTTTGCAAGGGAATCTCCAAGCCCAGCACAAGTAGCAGCCATCTCAGATTGCTTTACAGCTCATGCTGGGTGGTCCCAGGAAGAACACAGGTGGTGGCTGACCTTGCCCTGCACCACCTGGGAAGCCCAGAGCCTGCACACCCAGTGGACCACATCAGGGCACCACTGCTCTGCCCCACACAGCTGATCTCCCATGGAGGGCAGAGGCTGGTGGTCAGTGGTGTCAGCCAGTCCTTGCAGTTGACTGGCCTGTGTAACTCCCTCCTTTTGATATTCCAACAGCTATCGAGGCCCAACTACAAGAGGTGGGTGTACTCAGCCCACATGCAGAGTTCACCTCGAGCACCCAGCTTGGGTGACAGAGGAGGCTGTGCCACTGGACCGTACAGGACACCTACTACATTAGGCCATGCTACCAAGACAGGGAATCACAGCAGCTCTACCTAATATATAGAAACAAACGCAGGGAGCCTGCCAAAATAGGAGACAACGAAACATGGCCCAAATGAAAGAACAGATCAAACTCTAGAAAAAGAACTGAACGAAATGGAGATAAGCAATCTATCAGATGCAGTTCAAAACACCAGTTATAGGGATGCTCAAGGAGCTTAGTGAGGACCTCAGCAGCATAAAAAAAGATCCAGTAAGAAAGGAAAGATTCACTAATTGAAATAACAATTTACAGGGAATCAACAGTAGAGTGGATGAAGCCAAGAATCAAATCAATGACTTGAAACATAAGGAAGCAAAAAACAGAAATCGATGAGATCAAGAAGGAAAAAAAGAATCCAAAAAAAAAAACCGAGGATAGTTTAAGCAGCCTCTGGGACAACTGCAAACATTCCAACATTCATGTCACAGGGGTGTCGGAAGGAGAAGAGAAAATGCAAGAAATGGATATCTATATGAAAAAATAATGACAGAAAACTTCCCTAACTTGGTGGAGGAAATAGACATGCTAGTCCAGGAAGCACAGAGTCCCAAACAAGATGAACCCAAAGAGATGAACCCACATCGAGGCACATCATAATTAAATTGCCAAAGGTTAAAGATAAAGATAGAATCTTTAAAGCAACAAGAGAAAAGCAGTTAGTTACCTACAGGGGAGTTTCCATAAGACTGTCATTTGATTTCTCAAAAGAAACTTTGCAGGATGGAAGGGACTGGCAAGAAATATTCAGAGTCATGAAAAGCAAGGATCTAGGGCCATGATTGCTCTACCAAGCAAAGCTTTCATTTAGAATCCAAGGGCACATAAAGAGATTCCCTGACAGGAAAAAACTAAAGAAGGTCATCATCACAAACCATTATTATATGAAATGTCAAAGTGACTTATTTAAGAAAAAAGATCAAAACTATGAACAATAAAATGGCAATAAATACATATCTATCAACACTGAATCTAAAAACCAGGTTACGGAAACAAGAAGAACAGAGACAGAATCATGGGTATCGAGAGCATTTTGATGGTTGTCAGATGGGAGAGGGCTTTGGGGGAATGGGTGAAGAGGTGAGAGGATCAAGAAGTACAAATAGGTAGTTACAGAATAAGCATGGGGATGTAAAGTACAGTATAGGAAATGGAGTAGCCAAAGGACTTGTCCATGGACATGAACAATGGTGTGGGGATTGTCCGAGGGAGTGGGGGTGCTGGGTGGAGGGGGGCAAAGGGGAAAAACTGGGACAACCTTAAAATAGCATAATCAAGAAAATATAAATAAAAAAGAAATTTAGATCAATATGATGAGTGCTTTAATAAAGGTATATAAGCAAATTCTATGAAATTAGAAAAGACAACACAACTACCTCAGCTTATAGTGGAAGGCTTATAATGAAAACATTCGATTTGGGCTTTCAAGGACATTACCATAAAGAAAAGGTTAGGGAAAGCCATTTCAAATAGCAACAACTGCAAAGGCACGGAAAAGTTGCGGGACATTCATGGCTCACTGGGTGTGGCTGGTGGGTGACAAATGGGGGAGGGTGATGGGATAAAAGAGGGGAAAAATGCTCAAGGACAGATCTGGTACACAGAAACTGATGTTAGCATGTGAAGGGATCTGTTGCTCTGCTGAGGATTTTGGACTTCCATACACGATTGAGAAAAACCAAAGATTATACCTCTGAGAAAGAGGTATAATCGCCCTGGTTGGTGTGGCTCAGTGGATCAATTGCCAGCTTACGAACCAGAGGGTCGGCAGTTCAATTGCCAGTAGGGGCACATGCCTGGGTTCTGGGCCAGGTCCCAGGTCCCAGGTAGGGGGTGTGCAAAACACGACCACACACTGATGTGTCTCTGCCTCTCTTTCTCCCTTCTTTCCCCTCTCTCTTAAAATAAATAAATAAAATCTTAAAAAAAAAAAAAAAGAGGGACAGTCATACCCACGTTTCACAAAAGCCATTCCATTAGGATATGAAGAACTGATGAGAAGCAGGAAGACTAGTTTGGTTGCTTCTGTGGTAAACTAACAGAAAGAAGGTGAGACAATAGACATATTCATCAGAGATATAGCAAGTAAAAAGTCCATTAAGATTTGAAAACTGGTTAGATACTGGAAAACATGAGAGAGAAAAATCTAAGATGACTGTGGTATTCTGGTGTCATCATAATGTTGTATAGGTGTAGATATAAACAAAGATGATTCCACATCTGTGTGGCCCTGATGTCTTCCTCGTACATGTTCTGAACCCTGACCTAACTAGTCTCAGCCAGCACCAAAGCCTCATAGTTAATAATTAGCTGTGACCCAGAAGCTTACACAATGTAGCCATAAAGATTCCTGTCAGTAAAGGCCAGATTGGCATAGGAACTAAGATCTTTATCAAACTAGGTACTAGTGTCAACTCTAAGTAATTATCCAACAAAAGACCGCAAGGAGATATGGTTTCTGGCCTGTACTACATTCTTTGTCCCTTTGTCTCATCAGTCATTAGTAGTTAGCTATACTAAAAAACATTTACTATAACAACTATCCAGCAGTGGAGAAGAATCTGCACAGAGTGCTGGGCTGTCTGTCCATTCCAACCCAATCTTCCTATAAGTAAATTACTATACAATTAATTCTGTTATAATCAATAGAGTTGCCTGCTTTCATTCTTCAGTCTTAATATAGCTTCTCAGTTGTGTGGACAGTACCTTCACTCCACTGTCAAACAAACGGAAATGGGGACTATCGGGCGAGGTAGTAGGTTGGGTTCGACAGAGATGGGGGTGTGTGAAGAACGATGGGTTCGGCTTGGGTCTTAAATCTAATTGCCCGTGGCTCATCTCAGCTACTAGATATAAGCAGGAGACTACATGCAAATAGGAATCTGAAATTTAACAGTGATCCTAGTAGTTGAAGTTGAAGCCATAGGGGTAGAGGCTGTCAAGGGAGGCAGTGTAGCAGGAGAGATAGACTAAGTACGTAAAACCAGGAAACATAACCATTAAAGAAGGAACTGACAATTGAAAAGGATGCTGCTACCCCACTAAAGGTTGCTAAGAGTTGCTGCACTAATCTGCATGTTACCTACAGTGCCACGAAGCCCCAACACAATACAGTACCTGAGATGGTACAATACAGCCAAAAAGAACTCAAACACTAACAAAAAATCTTCTTTATGCAATCTTTAATACCGATGTAAGTAAAAACCTTCTTAAGATCTCAATCCTTAACTTTAAAAAACTCTTTAACATTGGTTTTTCCTTAAGATCACACTAATTGAATTAATTTGTATATTCTCTGTATGTAATTGCTCTTACAGTAACCCAGTGTCTGGAAGGGAGGAGAAATGTACTTCAGTCAATCTACAGGCAGTCTAGATACCGTGAAATTAAACCTGGTTTAAGTGTTTTTAGAATTCTGGTTTCATTTTATTTTATTTGTTGAATGTAGTAAGTAGGTATTCATGAATACACTGCTGTAACTTCTGACATCTAACATAAAATCTTCTGAAATCAACAGCAATATGATTTCAAAACTAAAATTCAACTTTGAAGTTTAAATTCAAATCCACATCTATAAACTAGCGATAATATATTTACATATAGAATGTTGTAAGATTTAGGACTAAGCACAGTTTTGGGGCATCATCTGACACAGGGAAAGTAGCCAATAAATAGGAGTTATTATTATTACTGTAATGGGAGGCAAAGCTAAGTCCAAACTGCCTTAATGTAATGCAAAAAAAAAAAAAAGTGCCACTTGATTTTTCTTTAAAAAATAATAGCTAATTGATCACTGGTAAAAACGGAAACATTAATATTTGTTATATACTAGGTAATGTAAATTTAACTCATTTAACCTTTTCAGGAAACCCCAAGAGTTAGGTACTAACATTATCTTTATTTTACAGATGAAGCTGGGCACAGAAAATCCAAGTAACTTGTCCAAGGCCATCGAGTAATAAATGCTAAATCCACTGACTTTAACCAAGCTCCACTGTCACTCTCATATCTTCAGCTCTTTAACTTTTAAAATTCTCAGTGATTCTACAAGTTCATCTAATTTTAAGGGGCTGGACTCAGGAGCTCCAGAAACCCTAACTTAAGGACCCTGCCTGAAACAGAACCTTACAGTAAATATTATTTTACCTTTGCAGAAAAAATAAAACAAAACAAAACAAAAAAAGTTTTCTTAAACATAGTTATCAATAAAACAAAATTGGACTTAGAATGACTGAATCTACAGTTACCTTTTTGCTTTACATTAAAAGTATAGTTAAGAGCTGACATTTATTAAGAACCAAATGTTATTTAAAGCCCTTTTTTGTATTCCATTCTTTAAATCGCATAACCCTATGTGGTAGGTATTCTATAATCCCCATTTTATAGATGGGAAAAGTGAGCTGGAGTATCTAAATAACTTGTTCAGCAACAAGTAACAGCTGCTATGTATATTCCAGATCCTGTTCACTTACCTATTACATTATATTATTTCTCAATATATTATTATACATGCAGCCGGGGAATTGAGTATCCAATATTAATTACAATGCATAATAAATAGAAAAGCACTCTTTAAAGATCAAGGGTCATGTACTTATTATTGGTAGGTGTTTATCATTACAAAGTTAAAAGAAAAAAAAGAAAGGAAGGTGATGCAAAGACAGGTAAGCTACCAAGTTCCGGCTAAAAATATCCAGCTACCACAAATTCTCCAGTTTGGGAACTTTACCTAAGTAATTTTTTCTTCTATATTACCTCCACATTTACTCTGCTATTAAACAGGAACGCTAGTAGACATGACTTTTCCTTTCACGATACTAACATAATAATTTTCCTTCTCTTCTAATCTTCGCAAACCGTGGATTATTGTCCCCAGCCGCCCCCGCCCACCCTCCCCGCCAAATACGTTGCAGTAACTGAGGCTCGCATTGCCATGTTTAAGAAGTCACAGATAATGGCTAGTTCTTCAGCCTAATTCCTTTGCCCCTCAAAAAACAAACGAAAAGGTATCCCTCCAAGAACAGAGGGAAATCCGTCTCAAAGTAAAGCATTAGTGTGCACTGGACAGCCTTCCCTTGAATAAGAGATCCGCAACAGCCAACAAATATTTCACGTTCTTCACGTCCATCCGTGTGTCAGTTTCCCTCACGCCCAGGCCTCCTCGCGCTCTGAAATTCCGCCTCCAGCCGGGAAGCAGCCCCTAACTGGTCTCCGGCCTCAGCGCCCCTCCGTCCACGCCGGGGCCAGCTCGCGTCCCCTGAGCCCCGCACTCGCCCCATCACAGCCCTCGCAGCCTGCGTTTTCAGGGTGTCCACTTACCTGCCGGTGTGTGCTCCGGACCGGTGCACGGGCGCTATGCCCCGGCGCCTGCCCCGTGCCTGGCATCTCACAGGCATTCGATAAACGCGTGTGGCACGTCGGAAAACAAACGGCCCGGTGCACTCTCCACTTCCCCACCTGGGCCCCCTCGGGCTGTATCTTTCCATCCCCTCATCCTCCTTCCCTTTCCCGCCCTCCTGCCATCCTTACCTACAGGAAGGTTAGCCGCGGACACTGCAGCTGAGGGGTCAGAGGATGTTAGCGTCTGCGGACCGCCGGGGCCAGATAGCGGGCGCTGCCTGGAAGGGCGGAGTCAGAACCCAAGCTCCGAGGTGCAGGAGCCGCCAGCCAATCAGGGGCCCGAGCCATAAGCTGATATGACGGCGAATCGCGCGACTTGGCAGCTTGGGGCTCACCATGGGGCTCACCGCGGTCACGTGAGCGCCGCGCTCTTGGCCACACCCCCCTTTTCTCCCGACTGAAGGAAGGGCCGGAACTGATTTAGGCCGCGGAACCTGCTCTCGCCGGCGGTGGTTTCTTTTATTTGACCTGGCACTGGCGTCTGTAGCTCAGGCTTCTACCACGCAGGTTCAGCGTATTTATGGTAAATCCGTTTCTACAAATGGTGCTCCACCCTGGGGGGAATAGGTGACGCTTCCTTCGAGGAGCACGCCGGCGGCATCTCCGCTCTCGAGTGAAGGAGGCGCAACTATGCCCGGCAAACCTGGGCGGCCTCACGGGAGTGCTGTAGCTTCCTGGAGGTTTGCTTTTGTGTGGGAGCCTGTAGTTTCTACTTTTGTGTTTGTTAGCTTTTGCTGAGCGTGCGGTGCGGCGGTCACCCCTGTGATGGGGCTTCCCGGGTGCCTCAGTGCGGCGATTCTCCCCGGCCGCCGCCGCCGCCGCCGCCGCCGCCGCGGCGGGAGTGGCCGGAGACGCAGGTTCTCCCGGACGCGCAGACGGGCTGCACCGGAAAGCCTGGGAGGCCCGGGAGGCTGGGTGTCAGAACGATCCGGCGTTCGGTCAGGTTTAGAACCACTGCTCTGGAGAGCTTGACCAATCCGAAGAAAATCTGGCTAGTTTAATTTAGCTCCCTCTCGAGTGATAAATAGAAGAAACTACATGAAAATGGGAGATGGCTAAGTTTGGGAGAAACCATTTCTGTTTCCTTTTAGGACCGAAAGAAATGCTGCAGTGTAAGGGGGAAATTATTAGACTCAGTCACTACCTTATATATCGGTATTGTTTTAAGTATCGTAGCTTGCCTTCTACTTTTTAAAAAATGGCCATATAACGTCAGTGTCAGTTGAACAAAACTTCATACTTGTATATATTGTAAAATTGCCTCCTCCTTTCTGAATCACATTTCTTATTATTATTTCATTATTTTTTTAGATTAAGATTTTTATATTCATATCTGAGGAAAATAAAAATGTGGTTTAAAAGGTGTTTACGTAGTACAAAGGTTCCCAGTTTGCGGCTGCTGTAGGATAAATCTTGCCTGTGTGGTTTGTTTGGTCCACACATACTTTACCCTTTCATTAATTTTACATTTGAAAATAAAAGACTTGAAGGATTGGGAAATCTGACATTAAACTTATAAACAAACTTCAAATACAATGTTCTGAATAGAATTGTATCATTAAGTATATACTGGTGGGCTTTTATTCTTGAAATTAGAAGTTCCCATGGTTTGAAAATAATGCAGCCTGCTCTTGGCACCCCACCCTAAACTAGTAATAAATTAACTCTAAGAGAATTGTCTTTTTTTTTTTTAAAGATTAATCTTAAATGCATTAATAGAGCATTCTAGGATTCGCTTTTCCTGTCCAGGAATAATGTTAAGAATAACTTATGTATTCACTATTTGCAAAGTTATGTCATATTTAGCCAGTGCCAAGGAATTCAGAGATAAGCTATTACAACGCCTGCCTACATGTCTGGTTGCAACATAAACATGTGAACAATCCATTCAATCACGTATTCAGAAAGTACTTATTGAATGGCTGACGCGTGCCAGCCACTGTTTTGTGCACATGGTATATATTGATGATCAAGAGAAATAAAGCCCTGCCTCATGAAGTGTATATACTGGTGAAGGGACAGTAAACAAGTAAATATATAATACAGTGTCAGGTAGTGGTAAGTGCTATAAAGAAAACAAAACCAAAAGACAAAAGGTAAAGGTCAAAATTGATGAGGCCTGTTCCTTTACACAGCAAGGCTACACATTGATGTTTCTCTCCCTTCTGTCTAAAAATAAATAATTTTTAAAAAAATTTTTAAAAGACCTTAATGACTGTGGAATAAGTATTTAGATAAAAAATAAAATTCTTAAGTTATGTATATATTAATAAGGATGTGTATATTAACATCTTAAGGATATATATGTTAATATTACATATTAATGTATATTAATAAGGATGTATTAGGCTTCATGTGACAGAGACTCAAAATAACAGTGATTTACTCCAGAGAGAAGTTCATTTTTCTTTCACAGAAGAGTGTTAACTAGCATAGTTGTCTGGTAACAAATAAACCTCCAAATTGTAGTGACGCAGACACAATAGAAATTTATTTCTCACTCACATGGCAGCTGAAATGAGTTAACGTAGCCAGTGGACAGCCCTCCTCCACATGGTGATTCAGGGTTTTCTGTCTTGTAGCTCCACCATTGTTATAATTTTCTATGTCTTTCTAGAAAACGAGGAGCATGTATAGCTACTTTTTGAAAGCCTTGATCTGAAAACTCCCCACATTACCTGTCACATTCTGTTGCCTACATCTCAGTCACAGGGCCGCATCAGTTATGGAGGCTAGAAATTTATTTGTTCAGCTATCAGAATTTCTAATTACGTTAAAACATTTAGTATAACATCACATTTACTGCTAAAGTGTTACTGAATGTACCTGTTTGGGGATTCCAAGATATTGGTGTTGAAACAACGTCCCATCCCCCTCCCCTGGGGTCCTTCTGTTCTAGGCTCCTTGCCCGTCACCCTTAGGAATTATGGCTCTCAATGCCAGAGTTTGGTGAAAAGGGAAGGAACTATTTATTCAAAAGTTATACAGGTTCAGAATAATGGCCGAATATCACTGTTAAATTTCAAAGTCCCTTTAAAACACGCACAGCCCTGCCTTCCCCTTTTTACTCAGTCAGGCCAGTCAGGTGTACTGTATCTCAGGAAAAGAACAGGAGTCCGTAGCTCCGCTGGACAGGCTTCCTGCAATTTGCAGGACCATCAGCTGTGCACCACGATCCCCAGTTCTTAATTCAAAATCACATGGCACCTCCTGATGGCCCACTAACGAGCCCTTTCACCCCTTTCCTTCCCTCATGGTCTTCACATTGTTCCCCCATGCCCTTGTATTGTCCCCCCTCATACCTCACAGTGGTCCACCTATAGTTTCCCAGCCTGGAACTTCGTATCCCATTTCTGACTCCTCCCACAATCAGCTACACATGCTATTACTCCCACATTCTCTGCCTTTCTTGTCTGCCATAGTTAGTCTGGGCAGGTGTGGCCAGTTGGGGGGCGGTGAGGGGAAGTGAAGAATCTCCAAGCTCTCACACTGTAACCTAACTGCTGCTTTAAGAGCTGTAACCAGGGAGAGCTACCTCCCAGTTACGTCCTGGGTTAAAGTCATGCACACCTTTCTGGCTAACCATGTTGATATGCAAAGTAACCATTTTTGCATATCAGGGTATGAAGGTAGCGGCTGCTGTTATGCAGAATAACAACAATGGCCCTGCTGTATGTGTCCTATCCCCCATGGCTGCCCACCTTGCGGGGGACCGGGGGATTATCCTATATTTGTCTTGGACACCCCAGGTTCCGTACCCTGTTACAAATTCCTCTCTTGGGGGAGGTCCTGGCTGTCCCCAGTTACATAAGCATCATAGCATAGCTCTAACATAGCTATCTATAAACATCTACATAACAGTTTTGAGGGTTCTTTATTGCTTTGTAACAACCACCCCCAAAACTAGTGGCATAAAACAAGAAACATTTCCTTCACGGTTTCCGTGGGTCAGGAATCTGGGTAATTGGGAGGCTTAGCTGGGTCCTTGGGCTCTGGATCTCTCAGAAAGCCACAGCCAAGACACTGGCCAGGGCTGCCGTCATCTCACAGTTCTACTGGGAAGGCTCACTTCCAAGCTCCCTCACAGGGCCGTTGGCAGCCACCAAGTCTTTGTTGGCTATTGCTAGAGAATCTGGCTCCTTGCCGTGTGGGCCGCTGTATAGGGCAGCTCACAGCATGGCATCTGGCTTCCCTCCCAGCAGATAGGGAGGCAGCAAGACAGAAGCCAGAATCTTCTTGTAACCTAATGTCAGAAAGACATTTCATCACTTCTGCTGTATTCTGTTTCTGAGAAGCAACCACTAGGTCTAGCCCACACCCAAGGGGAAGGAATGACAAAGGCATGAGTACCAGGAAGCAGGCAGCAGGAGGAAGGGGTTATTGGGTAGTACTTTAGAGGCTGTCGCATTTACTCTATGAGAAAAGGGAAAAATAAATATTGGGAAACAACAAGCAACCTCTTCTAGTGTATTTATGTTTCTTTTTTTTTTTTTTGGTGATTCCCCACATTAATAAACTTTTTCAATTAACCAGCCAATCCCAAATATGTTGGATAATAATTATAGCTAATGCTTAACTGGTGTCACACATTATTCTTAAGTCGTTTATGTATGTAACTTAAAAAAAATATATTTTATTTACTTTATTTTTAGGCAGAGAGGCAGGGAGGGAGAAAGAGAGAGAGAGAAACATCAATGTGTGGTTGCCTCTCACACACCGCCTACTGGGGACCTGGCCCACAACCCAGGCATGTGCCCTGACTAGGGAATCAAACCAGCGACGCTTATGGTTCAAAGGCTGATGCTCAGTCCACTGAGCTACACCAGCCAGGCCTTGTATATAACTTCTTAAGTGCTTACACCAACTGTTTGAGATAAGTGAATTTACTTAGTTCATTTGAAAGATAAAGAAATTGAAACACAGATAGTTTAAATACTTGCCAAAGAGCACACAATTTATGAGGTAGAGGAAGAATTACAAGATTTTATAAAATCTTCCCCGTAGGTACATTGGCTCTCTCTGAGGGTTATGCCCTCCTCCCTCTAATCCTCTTTGGTGGTTTTACCCCCAGACCTTGGATAGTTCCTTAAATGCATGTACTTTTAGTGACCAATGCCACCTTAGGAAGCAAGCTGAACACCAGTTCACCAAGGGAGGGTGGGCCCATACCATCTGAAGGGAAGACGCGCAGATACATGGGCCCACTAAATTACTTACTGCTTTCAATTATGCAGCTTTAAGAAAGCACCTTCTACATGGCTGTAAGCCATCTGTATTAATATGGACCACTTGGCTGTGTATAACAAGCCCCATCCTTTTTGAGTGTGGAATTCCACAGCCTCGAGCCATCCAGGACCTGCTTCTGTCAGTAAAGTCCCTAAATAAACTTTTGATGTAATTCTGGAGTTGTCAGCCTCTTTCTTTGGTCTCTTGGCCCCTGGAAGTTTTTTCAACAGAGCACCCTGTCCAGATCTTTGGGATTCTTTCTGTGCAGTTCACTGTTCCTTGCACTCTGTCCATGAACTCAAGCTGTTGTGGTCCCTCCATACTCTCAGCTGTCTCATTTGTTCAGGGAATCAGCTGGGCTCCACCTTAATTCTCTGTCCCTCCCCTGCAGCCCAGAAATTCTCTAAGGGCAGGAAACTAGGGCATTCATTGGGCTCATTCATTTGCTTCCCATTTCTCAGGCAACACTGTCCTTTATTGACTGATGTTCAGTGTCTTGAAAGCCATTCTTTGATGTATTTATTTTTTTCAAGGCAGGAACATAAATCTGGTCACTCTTATTCCATCTAAAAAAGCAAGTCAGAACTCATACTTGAAGCACTTTCCTCTATGTAGCATTTTCCACAGCATGTTAAAACACATATTTTAAAGAAATTCATGGCCATCCTCATGGCCATACATGGGACCATGATACCACGTTATGGGTGTGCGGTCAGAAACTGAAGAGTGGCAGTGCTGCTTTAGGAGCCAGCGACAGAATTGTTATTGTCAGAGTTTAGCTAGATATTGAGAAGGAAAGAGAGCAAAGGGAACTAGAAAATGAGCTTAATAAACTAGGAAGCAGGAGACTATGTGCTTGCTCGGCGGTGAAGCTACAGTTTCATTCTTGCAGCACTGTGCTCTGCTAAAAGGATTGACACTCCTTCCTACCCCCATCTGCTACCACATTACCAGGTGGGAGCAGGAGCAGGCATGCACATGCACAACAGAAATCAAAATGGCACAGGGGGAGGAGCTGGGCCGCAGAGGCCTGTCAGTCTAGCCTGAGGAAAGAAGGGATTGGTGGAAAGGAAAACCCATCAAAAGCCTATGGGAGCCTGGGAAGTTGATTGGTTCTCTTGAAAGGGCACCTGGTCTGTCCCAAGCCCAAACTAAAATAATTCCAGGGGAACAAAGAAGCATGCTTATGCACGCGTGCTCGCTCTCTCAGTCTCTCACTCTCTCCCCCGCCCTCCCTAACCAGGTGATGCACTTGCCGTGTTTGTTCATGAGCTTTCTCACCCGGGAGCACACAACCATGTGGGTCTAGCAGCTATGGAGCCTGCAGCAGATGGTGTTGGCTCCAAAGGACTAAGCTCTCTGGCAGCGACATGGACTCTGCCAATGGAGCAGCCAGGAACAAGCTAAGCTACCTGGATGGGGACCGGGACTGCTAAGAGGCCTCCTGTGAGCCTCAAGGACTGTACTTTAACATGAAGCAGAAAATCTGGACACTGGCTTTTGTCTTGGCCTTCCTGAGGACATGGTTGGACTTTTTCCATGGTGGGACAGACGAAAACGGGACATCAGAAACACAGGGAGCAGTTAGTATGTGCCTCTTTTGTGGTAAATTCAGTTTATTTATATTTAGAGTAATTATTTTCGAGGATTTTGAAAAAAATGTTTATTTGCTTCATTACCATTTATCCCCCTTATGCCCCTAGTCCTCCCCCTCCAATCACCAACTGTTTTCTGTGTCCATGAGTCCTTTTTCCTTTTTGCTATATCTCTCCATCCCCTAACTGCCACCTCCCACCTCAGACTGTCAGCTTGTTCTCTATGAACCTGTCTCTATACTGCTTGTTAGTTCAGCTTGTTCATTAGATTCCACATATGAGTGAAATCATGGAATTTGTCTTTCTCTGACTGGCTCATTTCACTATAATGTTGTCCACATCCATCCATGCTGTCACAAAGGGTAAAATTTTCTTTTTTATGGCTGAGTAGTGTTCCGTTGTATAAATGTCCCTTTTGTTTTATCCATTCATCTATTGATGGACACTTGGGCTGCTTCTAAATCTTGGCAATCGTAAGTAATACTGCAAGGAACATAGGGGAGCTTATGTTCTTTTGAATTAGTGTTTTGGCTTCCTTTGGATAAATTCCCAGAAGTGGGATTGCTGAGTCAAAAGGCAGTTCCAGTTTTAATTTTTTGAGGCATCCCCATACTGCTTTCCACAGTGGCTGCACCAGCCTGCAATCTTACCAACAGTGCAAAAGAGTCCCCCTCTTTCTTCACACCCTCACCAGCACTTGTTTGTTGATTTATTGATGATAGCCATTCTGACAGGTGTGAGGTGATAGCTCATTGTGGTTTTAACTTACATTTCTGTGATGATTAATGACATTGAGTATCTTGTCATAGGTCTATTGTCCACCTATGTGTCCTCTTTGGAGAAGTGTCTATTCAGGCCCTTCACCCATTTTTTAATTGGATTGTTTGTTTGTTTATTTATTTATTTAGGTGCTGAGTTTTGTAAGTTCTTTTGTAAAAAAAAACCAAGCCAGGCAGCTTTACTTATGAATTTTCTAGTTCTACATTAGGATTCTTTACAGAAATTGTTATGGGTTGTTCAGAATCAGATTTTAGAGGCCCCCTGCTGGATGTTACATTTATTCATTTTTCTTTCATTTTTTCCCCTGTATGCAAGAACCTTTTACATCCTCCCTAATTTTTATAGGCATTGTGATATTTTTCCAGTGATACCCTTTGACTCATGTTCATTTGGTCATGTTTTTGCTGCAGCTATTCTTGGAGGTAGATGTTCCTATTTTTCATTATAAAAGACCTGTCAAATTCACACTCAATTTAGGGTGAAGTTTTGAATCTTTCCACTAGTGAGTATCTTCAATATCTCCCTGATTGGTCAGGAGATCTTCCTGACTGGTCATGAGATCTTCCTGATTGGCAATGACATCTCTCAGGGTAGCCATAAGATCCCTCTGGATGGGCATGAGATCTTTCTAAGGGGCTACGATATCTCTCTGATTGACCATAAGATCTCTCTAACTGGCTGGGAGATTTCTCTGGATGATGATGAGATCTCTCTAAACAGCCTCTAGATGTCTCTGAAGATATCAGTTTTCTTCCAATTGGCCTTGAGATCCTTTCAACTGACATTGATTCTCTTTTGATTGGCATTGATTCCTCTCTGCTTGGGCCTTGGAATTATCACTGCACTTCTCCTGCTTAATGAAAGGCTGCCTATAAAGGGCTTTGTTGAGACTTGAATACAGAAAGCTCGTGGAGTGGTTTTCTTACTATTTCTTTCCTCACTGTTGTACCTGGACATTGAGGCCCCTCTCAGCTGATGATGCTCAACAGAATTTGATTGCTGTATTGAAACTGAGTTCTCTTCTGTCTCAGTCTCTGTTTCATTCTTATTTTCTTCAAAGTTTGGATATTCTATCTTTCTAAGAATTATAATGTCATCATTTATTGATATGATCATGTAGTTTTTTTTTTATTTCACCAGTTGTGGTGGTGGGCTACATTAATTGATTTTTTAAATCACCTGCTTTAATAGAACACAATTCAAACATCTTGCTTCCTTGGAGTGATTTCTTCAAAAACAGTTGCTAAATTCAGTATCAGAGCCCTATAAATATATGAAGACTCCAGAGTTTTATAAGTTCTTCATAAATTGTGGATATTAACCCCTTTTCAGATGTATTGGCAAATGTGTTCTCCCATTCAGTGGGTGTCTTTTATTTTGTTGATGGTTTCCTTTGCTGTGCAAAAACATTTAGGTTTGCTGTAGTCCCATATGTTTATTTTTTCTTTTGCTTCCCTTGCCTGAGGATATATATCAGATAAAATATTGGTGCAAGCAAAGACTGAGATTTTACTTGCCTATATTTTCTTCAAGGATTTTTGTGGTTTTGAGCCTAACATTTAAGTCTTTAATCCATTTTGAATTTATTCTTATGTGCGGCATAAGAAGGTGGTCTAGTTTCACTTTTGTGCACATATCTGTCCAATTTTCTCAATGCCATTTACCTAGTAACTGTCTTTAGCCCATCCTATGTGCTTGTTTCCTCTGTTGAATATTAATGTGTGGGTTTACTTCCAGACTCTGTGTTCTGTTCCACTGATCTATGTGTCTGTCTTTTATGCCAGTACCAGGCTGTTTTGATTACTATGGCCTTAGAGTATAGTTTCTATTAGGTAGAGTGATCTCTCCAACTTTGTTCTACTCAGGATCACTGATGCTATGTGTGGCCTTTTGTGGTTCCACATAAATTTTTGAAATGTTTGTTCTTGTTCTGTAAAATATGTCATTTGTATCTTGGTAAGAATTGCATTAAATCTATAGATTGCTTTGGGTACTATGGATATTTCAATGATGTGAAATCTTCCTAACCATGAACACAGTATGTGCTTCTAATTATTTGTGTCATCTTCCATTTCTTTCTTCAGTGTTTCATAATTTTCCAAGTACAGGTCTTTTACATCATTGGTTAGAGTTATCCCTAGGCATTTTATTCTTTTTGAAGCAATTGTGACTGGGACTGTTTTCTTAATTTCCCTTTCTGATAGTTCATTATTGGCACATAAAAATGCAACTTATTTCTGGCCCCGGCTGGTACAGCTCAGTGGATTGAGCGTCAGCCTGTGAACCAAGGGGTTGCTGGTTCGATTTCCCAGTCAGGGCACATGCCTGGCTAGTGGGCCAGGTCCCCAGTGGGAGCATGTGAGAGGCAACCACATGTTGATGTTTCCCTACCTATCTCCCTCCCTTCCCCTCTGTCTAAAAATAAAATAAATAAAATCTTTAAATAAGTCCCTTTAACGTTTCATATAATAATGGCTTGGTGATGATGAACTCCTGTAGCTTTCCCTTGTCTGTGAGTCTCTTTATCTGCCCATCTATTCTAAATGATAGCTTTGCTGGATAGAGTAATCTTAGTTGTAAGCCCTTGCTTTTCAGCACTTTGAATACTTCTTGACAGCCCATTCTTGTCTGCAAAGTTTCTTTTGAGAAATCACCTGAAAGTCTTATGGGGACTCCCCTGTAGGTAACTCTCTGCTCTCCTCTTGCTGCTTGTAAGGTTCTCTCTTTATCTTTAACCCTTGCCGTTTTAATTATGATGTGTCTTGATATAGTCTTCTGTGGGTCCAACTTGATTGGGACTCTCTGTGCTTCCTGGACTTGCATGTGTATTTCCTTTGCCAAATTAGGGAAGTTTTCTTTCATTATTTTGTGAAATAGATTTCCAATTTCTTGCCCTTCCTCTTCCACTTGGCACCACTATGATGTAAATGCTGGACCTCTTGAAGTTTCCAGAGGTTGCTTATTATTGCTCTCATTTCTTTGGATTCTTTCTTCTTGTTGTTCTGATTGGTTGTTTTTTGCTTCCTTATGTTCCAATTCTTTGATTTGAATCTTGGGTTTATCCACTCTACTGTTGTTTACCTGTAAATTGTTCTTTATTTCAATTAGTGTATCCTTTGTTTCTGACTGGATCATTTTTATGCTGCTGAGGTCCTCACTAAGTTCCATGAGCATCCTTATAACCAGTGTTCGAACTCTGCATCTGATAGATTGCTTATCTCCATTTAATTTAGCTCTTTTTCTGGAGTTTTGATCTGTTCTTCCTTGTGGTCCATGCTTGTTTGTCTCCTCGTTTTGGCAGCCTCCCTGTGTTTGTTTCTATATATTAGGTAGAGCTGCTTTGACTCTGTGTCTCTATAGTCTACCCTATTGTAGTAGGTATCTTGTAGGGTCCAGTGGCACAGCCTCCCCTATCACCCAAACTGGATATTTCAGGTACACCCTTCATGTGGGCTGAGTGCACCCTCCTACTGTAGTTGAGCCTTGGTTGCTTTTGGCAGATCAATGGGAGGAATTTACCCAGGCCAGTCAGCTGGAAAGACTGGCTGTGACCACTTATCCCCAACCTCCACCCTCCGTGGAGGATCAGCTGTGCAGGGGCAGGGTGGCAGTGCACCGACGTGCTCTGTAGCTCTCCACTGGGTGTGCTGGCCCTGGGGTTTCCCAGGTGGTGCAGGACAAAATCAGCCCCCACGTGTGTTCTGGCCAGGGCCACCCTATATGAGCTACAAAGCACTCTGAGATGGCTGATACTTGTGCTGTACTTGGAGATTCCCAGGTGAATCCAAGCTGTGAATCTAGGCTGGCAGCTGCTAGTGCCATGCCTGGGGCCACGTAGCAAGAGGTACACGTCCTGGGGGTTTGCTGAGGCTGCCTGGTACTTGTTTGAGAGGATTTAGGAAGTTGTGAAGCGTGAGCCAAGATCAGCCATTCATTTGAAAAGCAGCTTGGGTGGGCCTGTAAGTTGGTGTCTTGCAGACTTTCAAGGCCAGGCAACTTGAGGGATTCAGGCAGATGGAAGAAAGTGAGTGGGGCTGTAGGAATGCCAGACATGCCTTTATTCACCAGCGGAGTGATCCACATTAACACAAGCCATGTGTCACACTGGCAGGGAGTCGCAACTCCCTTATATACTAAGTGCACACAAAGCAGGCAGGGTGCCAAAACATCATATAACACAGCATGATTCTCTGCATGTGGGCCCATTCAAGGCTATGGGAATACGGTTTATTGCACCCAGTGTCAAGGGTGCAATATGAGAATGCTGCTTATCTTAGTTGCCCAGACATCTGAGTTGGGGAGCCTTACTTCATTTACCATACAATCCACCCCTTCAGGGTTCCTCACCGTAAAATGTATATGAGGGTATCGTCCATGAAGGTCTCTTGGTGAGGAGAGCAGAGCCCTGCCCCCAGCTGCTACAGCATCAGTAAAAGTTGCATTTGCGAACAAGAAATATGGCCACCCCTAGGTACAGCAGCTCGTCCAATTCCTGTGTAAGGCTACCCATGTGAGCCACACACCCAGAGGGCTCCAGTGGGAACTGCAGCCCCTGTATTACTCCATGCCTCTCAGGCATGCTTTAAAGTCTGAGTCTGACAAAGACCTGTCGGAGTCCAGCCCACGTGGACTCGTCCTTTGAGGTTCTCAATGCAGAGGAGGTTTGGTCCAGCCAGCTCCACAGCCTCAGCAGTGAGCCACCCCGAGCCATCCCATACGGTGTAGCTGACTATAATGGCCAGGGCTGGTCATACCACTGCCTCACCCCAGCATCGATGTCAGTCCAAGTCACAATGGATGCACAATGGATGTGCACTGTTCCACTGGTGCTGCAACCAAGTCCAATTTGAGGCAGAAGCTGGAGAGATGCACCATGGGAGGCCAGAAGATGTGCCCAGGAGGATTTCCGTGCAGCCCAGCATGCTGACTGGTTAGCCACGGAGTCACAGGTATGTACCCAGTTCACTATGGTGTTACTTTGCACCCTAAGGATGAAAAGACATAGAAGTTATAGGCACCAACAATAGCAGATCACGACCCTCAGACAATATACAAGCAAGTTTCTGGTCAGCTGATAAGACAGGGGCTGGCAGGGGGGGGCCTTCCTGGGCGTGGGGACCCAATCACCGAGGATACTATTTGGAAGCTTCTCCCCATCCCTTGTCCCCAAGAGGTAACAAGAGGCACCCAACACAAGTGGCTGCTGGCCCTTGCTCCAGGCCCTCAGGGGCAGGCAAGCAAACAGCACCTTGTTTTCCCAGGCCTGTTTTCAGCAAAGCATCCTTAGTCTGTGCCTCTAGCTGAACTGGAGCAGCAATCTGGTGGAGCTAGGAGTTAGCCCCCTGTACACCACCCCAGCTGTCTGTGCAAATAGTCAGGGAAAGTGCCTCATTTGCAACCATGAGCCACGCGGCTCATGGTTTGGCCCACTGGCCACTCCGGGCTATGCCACTGTCACATCAGATTATGTCTGTTTCTGGTTGAATTGCCATAGCAGTCCACATGGCAGGCTGGCCCCTGCTGGACCCATCAGTGTCCCATGCAGCTGAGGGAATAGGTGCCTGCCCCTCATGGCAGGGGCTGACTTCCAGTTCTTCTATGGGGGCAAGAGCAGTAGACTTTTCATCTATGTAGGTAACAGGTCCTAGCACTTCTTGCAACTCAACCTATAGGGGGCTAGTTGACAGGGTACTCCTTTTTGCAGATAAGCCCCCCACTTAAGCAATATGGATGTCTGAGCCATCCCACTGCAAGACTTGGGCATCCAGTCTTGGACCCACCTTGCAACGCGGTACATGGTCCTTACTGTCATGGGGGCAGTTCCTGTTATAGCCTCTATGGCCAACAGGGCAGCATACACTGCAGCCAGTCACTTTCCAATCAGGGGGTACTGTACCTCTGCTCCCTTCCATAGTTGGGACCAGAAATCCAGGTGTTAATGTAGCCATTCCCTTTGCTGCTCCAGAACCCACCCAAAGCCTCCTTGTGTCACATGGACATCTAGCTCACAGGGCCTGGCAGCATCCAGAGCCAACAGGGCCTGGATGCGTTCAGTGACATGCTTCACTCCTGAAATGCTTGTGCCAGGGTCGGCATCCAGTCCCAGCTCACTCCTTTTTCGCCACAGTGCACAAGGGCAAATAACTTGTGCAAGATGAGGCATAAACCCTCTCCAGGACCCCAGCAGGCCCAAAAATGTCTGGAGCTGCTTCTCAGTGGTAGGGGTCAGATATGCCTGAGTTTTATCTATCACTACCTCAAGGATGGCTTTTGTCTCACCTGACCAGACAACCCCCAAGAATCCTGGGTGGGACAGACCACCCAGGCCCTTGCTGCATGGTTTCATTGACTGCCCAGCCACATGACTTCAGGTGGGACAGCACCTGTGGCACTGCTTTCTCTAATTATGTAAGAGAATCACTGGTTAGCAAAATGGCATCAATGTAATGGAAGAGGTGCATTTCTGCAGGTCGTGGCCTTAGCTAGGTCATCAGCCACAAGCCTGTGACAGATGGCAGGGCTGTGCAAATACCCTTGAGGGAGCACTGTGAAAGTCAATTTCGGCCCTCCCACATGAAGGCAAGCTGATCTTGACTCTCCAGAGCAATGTCAATGGAGAAATAGGCATTTGCTAGATCAGCTGCAAAGTGGTAGGTTCCCAGCTCATTACTTAACCGGTCCATGAAGTCCATCACAGAGGGGACCACTGCATGTATTGGGGGAATGAACTTATTCTGCTCCAGGTAATCTATGGTCATTCTCCATGTGCCATCTGGCTTCCTCACTGGCCACACAGGGGAGTTAAAGGGACTGTGAATGGCCCTAATTACTCCTACCTTCTCCAACTCTACTGTGGTTGCTGTAGTTTCCTCATGTCCCTCGGGACACTGGTATTGTTTCACTGCCATTACCCGTCAGGGGCTGGCAACTGTACAGGGGGAAACTCAGCATGGGCTCGCTGAATGGCTTTTACCACACGCACCCACAGGTGAAACTATCCTGGAGCGGCGTGTGGCCCCAGTCCCTGGAGCACATCAACACCTAGGATATACTCAGGAATAGGGGATACATAAACAGTATACTCACTGGGGGGCAAATGCCCGATGCCCAAAGAGCTGTACAGCCTTCACCCTTACACTGTGTCCCTTATAACCATCAATAGAGACCTGAGGCCCTGGAAACTTCTCAGGTTTCCATGTAAAAGAGTGCACTCAGCTTCTGTGTCCCTGAGAGCCAGGACCTGCTGGACATTGGTAGGGGGACAATGGATAGCCAATTTGACATGCAGCCTCCGGTCCTTGCCCGTGCCCTGCAGGTGCGTCCCTTGGCCTGCCCCCTATTCAAATGTCCAAAGGATATCCCACCCCCTCTTCTCAGGTGGCCTTCCAGCCTGATTGGATGGACCGCTTGGTTCATATCCCTGGGCTTCTTCCACACACTGCCTTCTTCTTCTGGGGCCGCAGGAAGCATTGGCGAGCTTGCAGCTGCTTCCAGAGCTCTAATAGGTAAGCATTCTACTTCCTATCAATCTTAGTTCCATCTTCTCTGGCCCCTAAAAGATCTGACCACATCCGTGTCCTGGTCATCTACACAAGGGCACTGTTTGACTGAGAAACAGAGGAACTTGGAGATACTGCACAACCGCTTTTTGCTGGCAGCTAGACTCTGCCTCTCCCAGGCTCACCACCATCGTGGCAACGTCATTAATGTGCCAGCTGACATCCGGCACTAAGATTGACCCTAGAGATCCAAAAGAGGCAGAGGGAGCCTCCTTCAACACCCTCCCTCCACCAAGCCCACCCTCCACTCTCTCAGGCAATGTCCACACCATTGTCCGTTATCCATGTCTGTGGGTCCTGCATGTGTGTTCTTAAACTAATCCCTTCACCTTCTTTTAACCAGTATTGGTTTTTCTGTTTCCGCTTTTTGCTTCATTTTTTAGTTTTCATAAAATATTTTAATAAATATATTAGGGTTTAAGGAAAACTTTTATTGAGTAGAGTCATTTGCTTTTTAACATACCAGTTGAAATTCAAAATCTTTAAAAACAAAATTTATCATCTTACCATGAATGATATGAAATATTAGCTTAACTATTTTTCTTCTATTCAACGTATCTTCATATTATCTTCCTACTATCCAGAACTGATGGTCAAAGAATGGTATAAAGTTTTTGATAGATTGAAGAAAAGCAGTTGATTGGTGTAAAATGAAATGCTTGCTTTTTAATAACAACCTTTCACTGACTCTCTGGGACAGTTCTTCATGCTGCCTGAAAATGAATAAATGTTCACCAGGACACTAAGCTCGTTGATAGAACATAAAAGTCTGTAGGACGTGCTCAGGAGGGAGCAGTGAGACGTTGGTCTCAGTGCATCACAGACTTGAAGGGAGGCCTGTGACAAAGAAGGTGTAAATAAATAATGTGCCACATATGCGGGAATGCGTAGTCAAGAGTCATTGAGCACAAAATAACCACACCTGGGAAAACACCCCGTAAGGTGTTTTATAAGGATCCATTATTATAACTGTGAATTCTCAGCAAGTTTGCCTAAGCACAGCCCAAGGGTGTCAAGGATATTGCTAAGTACCTTAGGTCCACTTAAATGGAAATTCTAATCATTAAAACAGACTGAAAATATGTGTCATCGGAGAACTTTCTGCCTATAAGTTAAATTGGCAGCATTCAAACCACATGCCTCAGAACAGTCCACAATGAAACAGCAGATGACTTTTCTAGAAAGAAACATTTGCTAGAAAAGAAGGAAGGGCTGACAGTCAATCCAGGGCTAAGGGTTTCTCCAAGAATCACATTTTCTCTCTAGATGGACCCCAGACTCCAGTCACTGCTGGGAGGGAGGGAGGTGAGGCAGGCAGTGGCAGGTCCTGTGGAGCGCCGAACCCCCTCTCACTGTGGAGAGAGTCTGCTCTTGGAAATATCCCCCCTCGTCATCAAAGAAGCCACTTCCCACAGTGCAAGTGAAGTCTGCCTGGGTGCTGCCTAGATGGCTCTTTTACGTTCCTGAGTCAGTTGGTGGAGACTGTACAGGTAACAGAGCAAGGATGTGTCCAGCTGCAAGAAGCGAACTATCTCTTTGCTATCTCTGACCTGCTTGTGGTTCTGCCTTTAAAAATTTTTTTAAACCATGGCTGGAGTCCAGTACTACCTCAAGCCTACTCAACACTGTGAACCAGGCCTCTTTTGTCACCTCGGAGTCACATTGCAAACTTATATTTATTCATTTTATTTAAAATTTTCATTGAATTTACTTGGGAGGTATTGGTTAATAAAATTATATAGATTTCAAGGGTACAATTCTATAACGCACATCATCAGTATATCGTATTGTGTTTTCACCACCTGAAGCTGTCTCCTACCATCAGCATTTATCCCCCTTTACCCATTTGCTACCTTCCCTCATAGCCCCTTTCCCACTGGTAACCACTATACTGTTGTCTGAGTATATGAGGCTTTATTTTGTCTAATTCTTTCACCTTTTTCAGCCAGCCCCCAAACCTCCTCCCTTCTGACAACTGTCAGCCTGTTCTTTGTATCTACGAGTCTGCCTCTATTTTGTTTATTTTGTTCATTAGATTCCACCTATCAGTGAAATTATATGGTATTTTTCTTTTTCCAATTGCCTAATTGCACTCAGCATAATAATCTTTAGGTCCTGGTGCAAAAGTTAAGATTTCCTTTTTCATGGCTGGGTAGTATTCCGCTGTGTAAATGCACTGGCAGCTACTTTATCCTCTCATCTACTGATGGGCACTGCGGTTGTTTCTGGCTCTTAGCTATTGTAAATAACATGGCAATGAACATAGGGGTGCATTTTTTAAAATTAGTGTTCCAGGTTCCTTCAAATATATTCCCAGAAATGGAATCACTAGGTACTAAGGCAGTTTCTTTCTTTTTTTTTTTTTTTTTGAGGAAGTTCTGTACTGTTTTTCACAGTGGATACACCAATCTGCATTCTCATCAACAGTGCATGAAGGTTCCCTTTTCTCCACATCTGTTTCAGCACCTGTTGTTTGTTATTTATTAATGATAGCCATTCTGACAGGAGTGAGATAACATCTCATTGTGGTTTTAATTTGTATTTCTCTAATGATTATTGACTCTGAGCATCTTTTCATTTGTCTATTGGCCATCTTTAAGTTTTTTTGGAGACGTGTCTATTCAGTTCCTGTGCCCATTTTTAATTGGATTTGGTTTTTTTGGGAGTTGAGTTGTGTAAGTTTTGTATAAATTTTGGATATTAACCCCTTATCAGATGTATCATTGGCAAATATGTTCTCTCATTTAGTGAATTGTCTTTTCATTATGTTGATGGTTTCCTTTGCTATGAAAAAATTTTTAGTTTGATGTAGCCCCGTTTCTTTATTTTTTTCTTTTGTTTTACTTTCCTGAGGAGATATAAAAGAAAAAATATTGCCACAAAAAATGTTTGAGATTTTACTACCTAAGTTTTCTTCTAGGGTTTTTATGGTTTCAAGTTTTACATTTATGTCTTCGATCAATCTTGAGTTTATTATTGCACGTGGTGTAAGAAAGTGGTCTAGTTTTATACCGATGCACAATCTGTCCAATTTTTCCCAACACCTTTTATTGACTAGACTTTCTTTTCCTCATTGTATGATCTTACCTCCTTTGTCAAATACTAATTGACCTCAAGGGTATGGGTTAATATCTGCGCTCTCCATTCTGTTTCATTGATCTTTATGTTTATTTTTATACCAGTAACATGCTGTTTTGATTACTATGGCCTTATAGTTGATATTAGGTAGCGTGTTTCCTCCAACTTTGTTCTTTTTCAAGATTTCTATGGCTATATGGAGTCTTTTGTGGCTCCATATAAATTTTTAAAAATATCTTTTAAAAGACTTATTTATTTATTTATTTATTTATTTATTTATTTATTTAGACAGAGAAGAGAGGGAGAAAGAGAGGGAGAGAATCATCAATGTGTGGTTGCCTCTTGCGCACCCCATACTGGGGACCTGGCCCACAGCCCAGGCATGTGCCCTGAGACTTGAACCAGCAACCCTGTGGTTTGCAGGCTGGTGCTCAGGGCAGTTCCATGTAAATTTTTAAAATATTTGTTCTAGTTCTGTGCAATGCACCACTGGTATCTTAATAGGTTCTGTGTTGAATATATATATTACTTTGGATAATATGGACCTTTCAATGATGATACTTCATCCTATCCATGAACACAGTTTATACTTCCAATGATTTGTATCTTCTTCAATTTCTTTCTTTATTATAATTTTCTGAGTAGAGATCTTTTACATCCTTGGCAAAGTGTATTTTTCGGTATGTTATTATCTTTTATACAATTGTAAATAATTATTTTTTAGATCCCCTGTCTCATAGTTCATTATTGGTATATAAAGATGCAACTGATTTTTGGATATTTATTTTGTATCCTGCTATTGTACTGAATTCACTTAGCAATTTTTGTAGTTATTTTGTGGAAACTTTAAGATTCTCTATATACAGTACTGTGTCATCTAAAAATAATAACTTTTTTTTTCTTTCCAATTTGGATTCCTTTTATTTCTTTTTCTTGTCTGATTGCTGTAACTAGGACTTCCAGTACTGTGTTGAATAAGAGAGGTAAAACAGACATCCCTGTCTTGGTCCTGAACTTAAGAAGAACTTAAGTTTTGCTTGTTCAGCATGATTTTGCCTGTAGGTTTGTCATTATATGGCCTTTATTATGTTGAGGTATGTTCCCTTTGTTCCCATTTTGCTGAGCATTTTTAAAATAAATGAATGCTGAATTTTATCAGATTTTTTGCATCTATTGATATGACCATGTGATTTTTATTTTTAATTTTGTTTATGTGATGTATTACATTTATTGATTTGAGGATAATGTACCAATCTTACATCCCCAAAATAAACTCCACTTGATCATGGTGTATGATCTTTTCAGTGTATTTCTGGATCTGGTTTGCTTATATTTTGTTCAGGATCTTAGCATCTATGTGCATCAGGAATATTGGGCTATAATTTTCTTTCTTCATAGTGCTTTTATCTGGGTTTCAAATTAGGATAATGCTGGCCTTGTAAAATGAGATTGGAAGTCTTTTCTCCTCTTGAATTTTTTGGAATAGTTTGAGAAAGACAGGTGTTAATTCTTTTTTGAATGTTTGGTAAAAGATCACCTTTGAAGACATCTGATCCAGGAATTGTGTTTATTGGGAATTTTTGATTGCTGCTTCAATTTCATTAATTGTAAACAGTCTATTCAGATTTTCTGAGTCTTCCTGATTCAGGTTGGAAGACTGTACATTTCTAGAATTTAACCATTTTATCCAGATTGTCCAATTAGTTTTCATATAAATTTTTTCATAATATTTCCATGTTTTAAAATTTATTTTTATTGATTACACTATTACAGATGTCCTCATTTTTCTTGCCTTTCTCACTTGCAGCCAGCCCTCATGCTTCCTTCTCCGGGACACCTCCACACTGTTGTCTGTGCCTACATGTTGAATACATGTTCTTTGATTAACCCTTCACCTTCTTTCATGCATTCCTCCCTTCCACCTCCCCATGAACAGCTCTCAGTCTCTTCCATGTATCCATGTCTCTGCTTTTATTTTGTTCATTCATTTACTTTGTTGATCAGATTCCACATATAATTGAGATCATATGGTATTTGCCTTTCTCTTACTGGTGAATTTCAGTTAGCATAATAATCTTCAGGTCTATTCATGTTGTTGCAAAAGGTAAGCGTTCCTTCTTTTTTACTGCCATGTGGTATTCTATTGTATAAGTAAACCACAGCTTTCTAATCCACTCATCTACTGAGGGGCACTTGGACTGTTTCCAGTCTTGGCTATTGTAAATAATGCTGCTATGAACATAGGGGTGCATATATTCTTTCAAACTGGTGTTTCGGGATTCTTAGGATATTTCCCAGAAGTGGGATCACTGTATGAAAAGGCAGTTCCATTTTTAGTTTTTGAGGAAACTCCATATTGTTTTCCACAGTGGCTGCACTAGTCAGCATTCCCACCAACAGTACACTAGGGTTTTCTTTTCTCCACATCCTCGTCAGCACTTGTTGTTTGTTTATTTATTGATGGTAGCCAACTGGAAGGTGTGAGTTGATATTTTATTGTAATTTTAATTTGCATCTCTGTGAGGTTAGTGATGTTGAGAACTTTTTATGTGGCTATTGGCCATCTGTATGTCCTCTTTGGAAAAGTGTCTATTTGGGTCCTTTGCCCATTTTTTAATTGGATTGTTTGTATTTTTGGTGTTGAATTGTATAAGTTCTTTCTTTAAGTTCTTTACAAGTTCTTTATATAGTCCTTTAATCCCTAATCAGAGGTATTTTGGCACATATGTTCTCCCATATAGTGGGTTCCCTTTTATTTCATTGATGATTTCTTTAGCTGTGCAGAAGCTTTTGAATTTATGTAGTCCCATTCGTTATTTTTCCTTTTTTTTTTTTTTTTTTTTTTTTTTTTTTTTTTTTTACTGAGGGGTTATATCAGGAAAACTATTGCTATGTGAGATGTCTGAAATTTTACTGCCTATATTTTCTTCTAACATGTTTTTTGTTTCTTGACTTACATTTAAGTCTTTTATCCATTTTGAATTTATTCTTGTTTATGGTGTATGTTGGTGGTTTAGTTTTATTTTTTACATATATCTATCCAATTTTCCTGAAACCATTAATTGAAGAAAGTGCCTTTACTCCATTGTATACTCTTGCCTCATTCGTCAAATATTAATTGACCATAAAGAAGTGGGTTGATTTCTGGGCTCTCTCCTCTGTTTCACTGATCTGTAGGTCTTATGCCAGTACCAGGTTATTTTGATTACAGTGGCTTTATAGTATAGTTTGACATCAGGTATTGTGATACCTCCAACTTTGTTCTTCTTTCTCAAGGTTACTGAAGCTATTAGGGACCTTTTTTGGTTCCACATAAATTTTTGGAATATTTGTTCTATATATGTGAAATATGACATTGGTATTTTAATAAGAATTGCACTGAATATATAGATTGCTTTGGGTAATATGAACATTTTAATGATGTTAATTCTTTCAACCCATAAACATAGTATATACTTCCACTTGTTTGTATTCTTCCTCTATTTTTTCTTTAATGTCCTGTAGTTTTCTCAGTACACATCTTTTACCTTCTTGGCTAAATTTATCCCTAGGTACTTTATTTTTCTATTGCAGTTGTAAATGAAATTTTCTTTTGTTTCTTTTTCTGAGAGCTCATTATTGGTAGATAAAAATGCTACCATCTATCCTTGCTACTTTCCTGAGTTCACTTATTAGATCTAGTAGTTTTTTGGTGGGTCTTTAGCATTTTCTCTGTACAATGTTGTGTCATCTGCAAATAATGACAGTTTTATTTCCTTCTTTCCCATTTGGGTGCCTTTTATTGCTTCTTCTTGTCTGATTACCATGGCTCGTACTTTCAGTACTACTGTATTTTGCTGTGTATAATGTGCACTTTTTTGCCCACATTTTTGAGGGAAAAATAAAAATGTGCATTATACATGGGCATAATGATTACATACCATGGGTATGATAATGGGTATAATAATCCCATGTATTAGGTGCACAAAAATGTGGGTGTGCGTTATACACAGTAAAATATGGCATGTCGAATAATAGTGGTAAAAGCAGACATCCCTGTCTTGTTCCTGTTCTTAAGGGAAACGTTTTTAGTTTTTTCTCATTGAGTATGATATTGGCTCAAGGTTTTTTATAAATGGTGATATGATCCCTCTATCCCCACTTTGCTGAGAATTTTTATCATAAATGAGTGCTGGATTTTATTTTAAAAATTTGCATCTATTTGATAGGATCATGTAATTTTTACTTTTCATTTTATGTATGTGATGTATCACATTTATTTTTTAAAAGATTTTTAAAATTTATTTTTAGAGAGAGAGGGGAAGGGAGGGAAAAAGAGAGGGAGAGAAACATCGATGTGTGAGAGATACATCAATCTGTTGCCTCTTGCATGCCACCAACTGGGGATTTGGCCTGCAACGCAGGCATGTGCCCTGACTGGGAATTGAACTAGTGACCTTTCGGTTTGTAGGCTGGCACTCAGTCTACTGAGCCTCACTAGCCAAGGCTCACATTTATTGATTTGCAAATATTTTACCAACTTTGCATCCCCAGGGTAAATATCACTTTTTCATCTTTTTAATGTATTGCTGGATCCGGCTTGCCAATATTTTCTTGAGGATCTTAGCATCTACGTTTATCAGGGATATTGGCCTATAATTTTCTTTCTTAGTAGTGTCTTTATCTGGTTTTTGAATTAGCATAATGCTGGCTTTGTAAAAAGAGTTTGTAATTCTTCTCTTGAATTTTTTGGAATAGTTTGAGAAAGACAGATGTTAGTGCTGCTTTGAATGTTTGGTAAAATTAGCCTGTGAAGTCACCCAGCCTAGGACTTTGTTTGCTGGGAGTTTTTTTGATTACTGTTTCAATTTTGTTAGTTGTAATCTGTCTATTCAAGTTTTTGGATTCAGTTTTGAAAAATTGTATGTTTCTAAAAATGTATCCATTTCACCTGAGTAGTCCAATTTGTTGGCATATATTGTTCATAGTATCTTCTTTCAATTCTTTGTATTTCTGTGATATCAGTTGTTACTTCTTTTATTTCTGATTTTATTTTGGGGGGTCTTCTCTCTTTTGATTAGTCTCATTAATGGTTCATAAAACTTGTTATCTTTTAAAAAAATACTCTTGGTTTCACTGATTTTTTTCTTTTAGTCTCTGTCATTTATTTTCACTCTGATATTATTCCCTTCATTCTAATTTCTCTAGGCTTTGTTTGTTGTTGTTTTCTAGTTCTTTTATGTGTAACGTTATATTGTTTATTTGAGGTTTTCCTTGCTTCCTGAGGTACGCCTGTAATGCTGTGAACCTCTCTCTCAGAACTGTTTATGCTGTGTTCCATAAATTTTGGGTTGTTGTTTTTTCATTTTTATTTATTTCCAGCTACTTTAAAATTTTTTTCCTTGATCATATTGATACCATTCATTATTTAATAACATGCTATGTAGCCTCCATGTATTTAAATGTTTTTCCGTTTTTTATTGAAGCTTATTTTTTGCAGTTTCTATTTTATTTTACTAAAGTATATTTTACTGATTATGCTATTACAGTTGTCCCATTTTTTTCCTCCCCTTTATCCTCTTCCACCTGGTACCCCTCCCTCCAGCATTCCCCTCCACCCCATCCTTAGTTCATGTCCATGTCATACATATAAGTTCTTTGGATTCTCCATTTCCTATACTATTTTTAACCTCCCTCTGTCTATTTTGTACCTACCAATTATGCTTCTTATTCCCTGTACTTTTAGTCCTATTCTCCCCCTACCCCTCCCCACTGACAACCCTCGATGTGATCTCTATTTCTGTGATTCTCTTCCTCTTCTAGTTGTTTGCTTATATTGTTTTTTTCATTATTTTTAGTTGTAGTTGTTGATAGTTGTGAGTTTGTTGTCATTTTAATGTTCATAGTTTTGATCTTTTTCTTGAATAAGTCTGTTTAACATTTCATATAATAAAAGCTTGGTGATGATGAACTCCTTTCACTTTACCTTATCTGGGGAGCATTTTATCTCCCATTCTATTCTAAATGATAGTTTTGCTGGGTAGAGTAATCTTGGATATAGGACCTTGTCTTTCATGACCTTGAATACTTCTTTCCAGCCCCTTCTTACCTGTAAGGTTTCTTTTGAGAAATCAGCTGATAGTCTTATGGGAACTCCTTTGTAGGTAACTCTCTTCTTTTCTCTTGCTGCTTTTAAGATTCTCTTCTAATCTTTAATATTGGATAATTTAACTATGATGTGTCTTGGTTTGTTCATCTCTGGGTCCAGCTTCTTCGGCATCTCTGAACTTTCTGGACTTGCATGTAAATTTCCTTCATCAGATTGGGGAAATTTCCCTTCATTATTTTTTCAAATAATTTCTTAATTTCTTGCTGTTCCTCCTTTCCTTCTGGCACCTCTATGTTTCAGATGTTGAAACATTTAAAGTTGTCCCAGAGGTTCCTAAGTCTCCTCATTTTTTTTGAATTCTTGTTCATTCTATTCTGGCTGAATGTTTATTTCTTCCTTCTGCTCCAAATCATTGATATGAGTCCTGGTTTCCTTCCCTTCACTGTTGGTTCTCTGTATATTTTTCTTTATTTTACTTTGTATAGCCTTCACTTTTTCCTTTATTTTGCGGCCATACTCAATCATTTCTGTGAGCTTCCTGTTTACCAGTGTTTTGAACTCTGCATCTGATAGGTTGGTTATTTCCTTGTACTTCGTTCTTTTTCTGAAACTTTGATCTGTTCTTTCATTTGGTCCATATTTCTTTGTCTCAGCACACATGTTACGTTGTAGGTGGCAGAACCTTAGGCCTTCACCAAGGTGAGGCAACCCACTTCCCTGTGTTGTGGTGCTGTATGTGGGGGAGGGGTCAGAAAGGGAACAATGCCACTTGCTCAGCCCTTGACCTGCTTTCGGTCATTCCCTCCTCTTCCCACAGGCAAACTGTGCCCTTTCAGGTGCTGATTCCTGGATGGGTGGGCTCGTGTGCATTCTAGGATCCCGTGGGCCCCTCCAATGGACTCTCCTGTGAGACTGGCAGTTTCTCCCACCACCAAAAACCCCTCAGGTTTTTATAGCCAGAGGTTTTGAGGCTTTTTTTCCCCATGCTGGAACTCTGGGTTACCTGGTCTGTCTCACTCCCCAGTTGTTCCTCCCAGTTTATCTGCACTTGAATGTGGGACTGCCCAGTCCACCAGCTGCTGCCTTGCCACACCATCCTCTCAGCCCATGCTACCCATCTCTGCCCCTCCTACCAGTCTGGATGAATGTTTCTTCTTTAACTCCTTGGCTGTTGGACTTCCATACAGTTTGATATTCTGGCAGTTCTGGTTGTGTATTGTTTTTAAATTGATGTTATCCTTCTTTTGATTGTGTGAGGAAGAAAAGCATATCTACCTACGCCTCCACCTTGGTCAGAAGCCATGTGCTTTATTTTTAGCGTGACTCCAAAAACATGCTTGATACAATTTCAGTCTTACTGAATTCATTAAGACATTATGTGTCCTGACATGTGTATCTTTCAGAGTCTTCATGTGCACTTGGGAAGAATGTGTATTTTGCTGCTTTTTGATGAAATGTTCTGTAAATATCAACTAAATTGATCTAATCTAGTGTATCATTTAAAGTCACTGTTTCCTTCATGATTTTTTTTTTTTTTTGGGTCTGGAAGAGTGATCCTTTGATGTAAGTGGGGTGTTAAAATTTTTTACTATGACTTTATTGCTGTTGATCTCTTCCTTAAAATCTAGCAAGATTTTTTTTATATATCTAAGTGTTCCCATATTGGGTGCATATATGTTTACAAATGATATATCTCCTTGTTGGATCCATCTCTTTAGTGTTATCTAGTGGCTGGCTTTGTCTCTTATTTGACCTTTGGTTTGAAGTCTATTTTGTCAGGTATAAGTATTGCCACCCCAGCTTTTTGTTTGCTTATTTCCATTTGCATGGCATATCTTCTATATCTTCACTTTCAGTCTGTGTCAATCTTCTGTTCTTAGGTGGGTCTCTTATAGACAGCATATAAAAAGGTTATATTTTTTTCTTTTTAATCCATTCAGCTACCCTATGTCTTTTGTTTGGAGTGTTTAATCCATTTACATTTAAGGTTAATATTGATAGGCACTTACTCTGTCATTTTTTAATGCCTATGTTCCTTTCTCTCTATTGTTTTTTTCTTTTTAGAACACTCTCTTTCACATTTCTTGCAATGCTGGTTTGGTGGTAATGAACTTTTTTTTTTTTTTAAAGAGAAAACTCTATTTCACCTTCAATTTTAAATGATAGTCATGCTGGATAGAGTAGTCCTGTTTAAATGTCCTTGTTTTTCATCACTCTGAATACTTCATGCCAATCTCCTGGCCTGAAGGGTTTCTGTTGAGAAATCAGCTGACAGACTTGTTGGAACCCTTTTGTAAGTAACTAACTGTTTCTTTCTTTCTGCATTTAAGATTCTCTCTTTGAGATTAGCCAAAGAATATATATGCATATATGCAAAGCCCATGGACACAGGCAACAATTTGGTGAAGACCAGGTAAGATTGGGGCTTGGTGGAGAAGGGGAAAGGGGGAGAAATGGGGGACAACTGTAATGGTGTCAACAGTGAAAATGTTTTCAGAGAAATGATTCTCTTTGTCATTTTCATTATGATATGTCTTGGTGTGTGTCTCTCTGTGTTTATCTTGATTGGGACTCCCTGTGATTCCTGATCTTTAATATTTTCCTTCACCACATTAGGGCAGTTTTCTGCCATTATTTTTTCAAATAGGTTCTCTATTCATTGCTCACTCTCTTTTCCCTCTGGTATGCCTGTGATGTGGATATTGTTACTTTTGATGTTGTCCCAGAATTTTCTTAGACTTTCCCCATTTCTCTTGTCTTTTTCATGTCCTTGGGTGGATACTATTATCTTGTTTTTTTAATTATTGTTCTATTACAGTTGTCTCAATTTTCCCCTGTTGCTCTCCCTTGCCCCACCCACCCCTGCTTCCACAGTCAATCCCCACCCTGTTGTCCACGCCCATGGGTCATTTATACTTGTTCTTTAACTATACCCTTCTCTTTGCTCCCTTATCCCGTCTCCCCCTCCCCTGTGACCTCTGTCAGTTTGTTCTTGTTTCCATGCCTTTGGTTCTATTTTGCTCATTTGTTTGTTTTGTTCATTAGGTCCTGTTATAGATGAGATCATATGGTATTTGTCTTTTGCCACCTGGTTTATTTCAGTTAGCATAATGCTCTCCAGTTCCATTCATGCTGTCATGAAAGATAGGAGTTCCTTCTTTCTTTCTGCTACATAGCATTCCACTGTGTAAATTCACCAGTTTTTTGACCCACTCATTTGCTGATTAACACATAGGCTGTTTTCAGCACCTGGCTATTGTAAGTAATGCTGCTATGAACATAGGCGTGCATAGGCTTTTTGGAATTGGTGTTTCAGGATTCTTAGGGTATAATCCCAATAGTGGAATTGCTGGGTCAAAAGGCAGTTCCATTTTTAGTTTTTTTGAGGAAATACCATACTGTTTTTCACAGTGGCTGAACTAGTCAGCATTCTGCCCCCCGCCCCCCCCTCCCCGCAACAGTATATTAGTGTTCCTCTAGTTCTTGTAGATGTAGGGTTATGTTGTTTACTTGACATTTTTCTTTTTTAGGTTACCCTGTGTTGCTATGAATTCCCCTTTCAGGACTGCCATCATTATGGTCCATAGGTTTTGGGCTACTGTGTGTTCATTTTTGTTTGTTTCCAGGTACTTTTTATTTCTTCCTTGATCTCATTGTTAACCCATTCATTATTTAATAGCATGTTATTCAGTCTGCATAAATTTGAATATTTTCATGTTTTCTTGTTCATTCAGCTACTCTATGTCTTTTCATTGGAGCATTTAATCCATTTACATTTAAGGTTATATTGATAGGTATTTATTTGTTGCCATTTTCCCCCTTTGTACCTGTGTTCCACTCTCTATTTTTCTTCATCTTCTTAAAGTAGTCCCTTTAGCATCTCTTGCAGTGCTGATTTGGTGGGGATGTGTTCTTTTAGCCTTTTCTTTGTCTGGAAGATCCTTATTTCATATTCCAGTTTAAATGGGAGTCTTGCTGGGTAGAGTAGTCTTGATTGCAGGACTTTGCTTTTCATTACTTGGAATAGTTCTTGCCATCCCCTTCTGGCTTGTAGTGTTTCTGTTGAGTAACCAGCTGATAGCCTCATTGGGGCTCCCTTGTATGTTACTAGCTGTTTCTCCCTTGCTGCCTTTAAGATTCTCTCTTTGTCTTTAAATTTTGCCATTTGTATTATGATATTTCTTGGAGTGGGACTCTATGGATTCATCTTGATTGTGACTCTCTGTACTCCTGGACTTGCATGACTTTTTCTGTCATCAAGTTAGGGATTTTTTTGTCATTACTTTTTCAGACAGGTTTTCTATGTCTTGCTCCTCTTCTCCTTCGGGAATCCCTATTATACGGATATTATTATGTTTCCTTTAGTGTTGCAGCTCCCTTAAACCCTCTTCATCCTTTTTGAGTCTTTTTTCATTTTGTCGTTCTGTCTGGGAGTTTTTTTCTGTCTTGTCATCCAGCTCGCTGATTCAATACTCTGCTTCATCTAGCCCGATTTTAATTACTTCTACTGTGTTTTTCAATTCAGAAATTGAATCCCTCATTTCCTCCTGGCTCTTATTGATAGTGTCTATATCCTTTTTCATACTGATGTAGTTTGCAGTAAGTTTCTGCAGCTGCCCTGCAGTTTTTGGTAATTCTCACTGAACTCATTGAGCATCCTTATAACCATTATTTAGAACTCAACGTCTGATAGTTTACTTGCCTCTATTTCATAGAACTCTTTCTGGGGATTCCTCATTTCCTTTCAATTGGAGGTTGTTCTTTTTCTTCCCATTTTAGGCACTGTTCTTATTGTTTCTGCTTGTTAGATTGATTTGCTTTGACTCCCTGTCTTCATGGTATGAACTTCTGTGGCAGGAGACCTGTGAGATTCAGTAGTGCTTTCTCCTTGATCTCTTGAGCTTGGTGCCCTTGGGATGCCCTTTATGCCATTTGTGTTGGCTCCCTGGTTGTAATTGGGTTTTGATTGTTGTTCGGTTGTTCTTTGGTGGGTCCTACCCTCCGCTGGTTGAGAGTCACTTGCCCACCATGTCTTATATGCTGTTGTGCAGGTGCACTATTTTTTCTTTTTAGATCTACCCCTGGTGATGTCAGATGGTGTCTCAGTCTGGCCTTAGGCAGCCTGTTCGAGACTACCAGAGATCCACTGTCTATGGCTGACTCCTTTAGTTGTTAATGTAGTCACAATGTAATCAGCAGTCAGTCTTAAGCACCACAGGTGCTTAATTCCCATAGGCAGAGCTATTTTTTCCCCTCAGGCTGATGCCACTTGGAGGGGAGTGGTCTGCCAAACCAAGATGGCTCCTGTAATAGGAAGGATGATTCAGCATCAGGATCCTGGTGGCTGTTCCCTCAGTTTTCTTCACAAAGCCACCATGCCCAGTCTCTCTTCAAGCATCTCTAGTCCACTCTGCATCACCTTTGCCAGAACCCAGGGTAAGTGGCTGCAAATGAAATTTTATGTGTTGGCCCTTTAAAAGTCTCTCTGTGACTCAAGCCATCTGCCCCTGGCAGAGAAAAACCCTGCCACTTTTTCACAGCTGTATGTTTTCTGGGTTAATTTTGGGCTGTGGTGCCATAGGCTGGTGAGCCCAGGTTGGGGTTTAGACCCCACACTTCTCAGAGGGAACCCCCAAGCCACTGAAATATTCCTCTGGCACTTAAGCTGCTACCTGTGGGAGCCCAGACAGATCTCTTGCATCTCCTCCACACTCCCTACCAGTCACATTGTGGTGAAGCTTTTTCTTCTATCTGTCCATGGTTATAAGGCTTCTCTCCCACTATTATTCGTTTTTTAAATTCCAGGTGATTTATCTACAGTTTAGCTATAATTCAAAATTGGTCCTGGGAGGAGGTTAGTGTAGCTTCCACTTATTCCTCCACCATGTTCTTTTTTTCTAATTCACTAATTTGATCTCTACTTCACCTAACTTGCTATTGATTCCTTTTAGTGGGTTTTTTATTTCAGATACTGAATTATTCATTTCTGACTGTTTCTTCTTTATACTTCCTATTTTTTAAATGCTTATTATCTGTTTGTTTTCACTGAGATTGTCCATTCTTTTTCTAAGTTCCATGAGCATTCTTATAAGCATTTTAAACTGTGCATTATTTTGGTTGCTTCCATTTCATCTCTTTTTAAAAAATTCTTATTCTGGGGATTTCTCTTGTTCTTTTATTTGTCCTATTCAGTTTTTTTGTGTTAGGTAAATTCACTATGTCTCCCAAACTTGCTTTGATGGTTTTATAATGAAGGTGTCCTGTTGGGCTCAGAGGCACAATCATCCAGACCACTGGAGTTTAGTGCTCCAGGAGTGTTTCTAGTAGGTTATGTGCACTCCCTATTTTACTTGAGTCTTGAACGTTGTTGGCCTTTTTGTGGGTGGAATTAACCTTTCAGGCTAGGAGAATATAAAAGTAAACCTCAATCATTGCATATAAGATGCTGATCAGGGGCTGCTGCCAAGGTCGGGTTGTTCTCAGCAGGGTCTGGTGCTTGGCAGAATTCCCCTTTGGGTGTGCCAGTTGTGTGCCTAGTTGGGTTGAGCTGTGATGTTGCCTAAAGCCTACCCTGGTTTTATTTGTTCTGGGGTCACTTGAGTGTGGTTTAGATACTGGTTGCTGTCAGATGTTGTGTGTAAAGGTCTTTGGGCTACATGTCTGTAGCTACCACGTTGTTTTCTCTTTGTGTCTGTGCCAACTGGACTTGTGTGAGTGTGTGTGGGAGGGGCCAATCTGTGTGAAAGGGTTGGCTCCTTCCTGCTTAGATCTGGCGGCAGATGTGTAAAAGGACCACAGCTCCTGGAGGTCTGCCTCCACCTGTCAGCTACTCTGCCTTTTCCCTGAGATTTCCTGATTTTTCCCATGAGCCTTTTGATGACAGATTGTAGGATGAACCAAGGATAACTGAGATAGGGATAGTTGTTCACCTATGTGGGATCACACAGTCGGGCACTCCATGAGGGGAAAGTAGCCCCTCTTTCAAAGCCAAACCCGTTAGTGTCTGCCAGTGTCTACCAGAGTCTCCAACTCTAGTTCCATCAGGGGGGCTTCCTACAGCAAGCTGTTCCCTTTGAAGGAACAAGCTCAGCACCCCCTGGGCTAAGAGAGATAGATCCAGAGAGTTTCCCACTGGGGATGATGCTAGTCCAGCCCACAGGAGGGGGCTAAGCTCTTCATCCTGGTCCCAGACAATAGCTTCTGAGGATCTCACACTTGAAGGTTACTGTTCTGATTTGCTCTTCCTTTCCCCATGGAACTGTACCCAGACGGTATATCTGAGACTTGATCTAAACAATTTCCTGTTGGGGGTAGTTCCCACAAACCTGTAGAAGGGGGATGGACACTTCTTTTATTTTCAGGTAGTACAGGCTGAACTTGCAGGGGAGATTGGATTTGCCACTCCAAAATGTAGCCACACAGCCTAGCACTGCCCATCTGGCTCCCAGACAGAAGCCCCCCCGGGAGACACAGCCCCAAACTTCAGCTCTGTGTGGCTCCTCAGCATGCTGCCCACCAGGAAGCAAGCACAGGGCCGAAAATTCTAGCTCTCTGCAGCGCTGTGATCCCTTCACATGGGTGGTCTCAGCAGGGTGGAGCTAAAGGTCTTGTTCTGTGGAAACTCCTAACCCAGCAGGTCAAATCTGACAGTACGCAGCTTGGCACAGCTTTCCCACACTGCTGAATGCAGGACAATGGGGCTGATGTCTTAGTTCAGTGCAGCTTCTCTGCACCTTCAAACTCAGCAGCAGGAGGGGCTCTACAGGCGGGGGAAAGGGTGCTGGCTGTGTGCTCAAGGTGGGCAGAGACACATTCTCTTTCCCAAGCCACACAGTTAAGTCACTGTCTGGGTTTTTGCCTAAAGCATCCTCAGAAAATAAAGAGCCCCCTACAGTCACTCCTGGGCTTTGCCAGCAGACCCCTCCACAGGACTCCAGCACAGCAGCATGGCTCCTCCAGCGGGTGGAGCCTGGACAGTGATCTCTCCAGGCTGGCACTGTAATAACAGGGCCACTCCTCCATGGGGGGTTGGAGGGGTGCCCTCTGAGTCTCCTAGGTGTGGTGAATCCCTGCTGATCCCCACTGCCAGGTGCTGCTCAGGCTCCTTTCCCCATCTGTGTTGCTCTGAGGTGGGGATCCCAGCGTGGGCTTAAGACTCCATGCTCCGAGAGAGAGGGAGTTCTGCAGCTGCAGTATATCTGGCTTCCCTGCTGCCTCTGCACCTGTGTGAAGATGTTCCCCCTCCGCATCTTAACCATTCTTGCCAGTCTCTATGTAGCTTCTTCTGTAGTCCTTGGTTGTAATATTTTAAATCAGCTACCTTTCATTTGGTTGTCCAGGTTGATTGTTCTGTAACATAGCTGTAAATCTGGCTTGAGGCTGGGAGCAATTAAACACAGATTCCACTTACTTTGCAGCCATCTTGGAGTTCCCTGTAATATATTCTTAAATCCTTTATATTCCTGTGGTGTCAATTGTTACTTTTTCTATTTTATTTTTGATTTCATTTATTTAGGTTCTCTCTTTTTTTCTTAATGATTCTAGATAAAGGTTTATCAATCTTGTTCATCTTTTCAAAGAAACAGCACTTGATGTCATTGATTTTTGTATTTTTTTAGATTGTATTTTATTTTTTCTTCAATGTTTATTATTTTTTTCCACTAACTTTGGGCTTTTTGGTTGTTCCTTTTTTTAGTTACTTTAAATGTCAAGTTAGAGTGTTTATTTGAGATTATTTTTGTTTCTCAATGTAGGCATGTAATTCTGTGAATTTCCCTCAATAAGAATGTTCTTGCTGTTTCCCATAGATCTGGTTGTTGTGTTATAATTTTCATTTGTTTCGGGATATCATTTGATGTCTTCCTTTATCTGGTTATTAACCCATTTATTGTTTAGTAACGTATTACTTAACCTCCCTGCATATATGTTTTCCTGTTCTTGTGATTCAGTTTCAGTTTTATACCGTCATTGTCAGAGAATATGCTTGACATTATTTTAATTTTCTTAAGTTGATGGAGACTTATTTTATTTTTTTTTACCAGGTGGTCCATCCTAAAAATATTCCATGTGCACTTGAAAAGAATGAATATTCTGATGGTTTGTAGTGAAATGCTCTGATGATATCAATTAAATCCAATCTGGTTGAGCATGTCACCTCAGGCTGGTGTTTCCTTGTTGATTTCTGTCTGGAAGGTCTATCCATTGATGTTGATGGGGTGTTAAAATCCTAATACTGTATTGCTGTTGACCTCTCCTTTTATATTCATCAAGGTTTGCTCTGTATATTTATGTGCTTTTATGTTGGTGCATAAATATTTTTATAATGGTTATGTCTTCTCGTTGGGTTGCTTTCTTAATCATTGTGTATTGTCCTTCTTTGTCTTTTGCTATAGTCTTGGTTTTAAAGTCTATTTTGTCTGATATATGTATTGCTATCCCAGCTTTTGAAAAAATTCCATTTACAGGAAATATATTTTTCCATTGTTGTACTTTTAGTCTCTGTGTATCTTTCATTCTTGAGTGGGTCTCTTGTAGAAAACATATGTGTGTGTCTTGTTTTGTTATCCAGTTTTCTACTTTATATCTTTTGATTGGAGCACTTAAACCATTTACATTTAAAGTGAATATTGATAAGTACATATTTATTGCCATTTTATTATTCACATTTATGTTCTGTTTTTGTCTCTTTCTCAAAGAAGTCCCTTTAACATTTCTTGTAATACTGATTTGGTGGCGAAGGTCTGTTTTAGCAATTGCTTGTCTGGAAGCTCTTCATTTCTCCTCCAATTTTAAATGATAGCCTTGCTGGGTACAGTAGTCTTGGTTGTAGTTCCTTGCTTTTCATCACTTTCAATATTTCTTGCCAATTCCTTCTGGCCTGCAAAGTTTCTGTTGAGAAATCAACTGACAGTTTTGTGAGTAGCTAACTTCTTTTTTTTTTTTTTTGCTTCTTTCAAGATTTTCTCTTTGTCTTTAACCTTTGCCATTTTAATTATGATGTGTCTTGGTTGGGCCTTTTTGGTTTATCTTGTTGGGGAATCTCTGCTCTTCTGGACTGTGTATTCTTTTTCTTTACCAGATTAGGGATGTTTTATTTGTTTTTGTTATGTTTTTTATTGTTGTTCAAGTACAGTTTTGTCCATTGTCCCCCCACCAATCCCCCCCATCCCCACCTCCCACCCTCGATCCAACGCCCTTTTGTCTTTGTCTCTGAGTCGTTTATACACGTTCCTTGATTACCTTCCCCCTGTTTCCCCATGTTATCCCCTCCCCCTTCTCCTCTGGTTACTGTCAGTTTGTTCTTTATTTCAATGCCTCTGATTATAATTTGCTTGTTTGTTCTGTTGATTAGATTCCACTTATAGGTGAGATCATATGGTATCTGTCTTTCACAGCCTGGCTTACTTCACTTAGCATAATGCTCTCCAGTTCCATCCGTGCTGTGGTGAAGGGTAGGAGCTCCTTCTTCCTTTCTGCTGCATAGTATTCCATTGTGTAAACATACCATAGTTTTTTGATCCACTCATTTACCGATGGTCACTAAGGTTGCCCCCCACACATGGCTATTGTAAATTGTGCTGCTATGGACATTGGGGTGCATAGGTGGTTGTTTTTTTAATCCTCTCCTGAGGACATGCTTAGAGAGAGGAAGTGGATGAACAGAAACAGAAATATCTATTGGTTGCCTTCCATATTTGCCCCAACAGGGGATTGGACCTGCAACCTAGGTGTATGCTCTGACCAGTAATTGAACCCCCAAACTTTTTAATGTATAGGACAACACTCCAACTAACACGCCATCCGGCAGTGGCCAGATTAGGGAAGATTTTAGTCATTATTTCTTCCAGTAGTTCTGGATCCGTTGTTCTTTCTCCTCTCCTTCTGGTGCTTCTGTGATGCAAATGTTGTTATGCTTCATGTTGTCCTAAACCTCCCCTAAAGTATATTCATTTTTAAAAATTCTTTTTTCTTTTTGCTTCTCTGATTGGGTGCTTTCTACTACCTTATCTTCCAAATCATTGATTTGATCTTTTGCTTCATCCAACCATTTATTCCTTCTAGTGTATTCATTTCAGATATTATATTTTTCATTTCTGACTAGTTCGTTTTTATGGTTTCCATGTCCTTTCTAATGCTTACTATCTATGTTTAATTCCTCACTAATTTCATTCATTCTTGCCCTGAGTTTCTTGAGCATTTTATAAACATTGTTTTGAACTCTATCTGGTAGAGGGCTTGGCTCCACTTCATTTAGCAATTTTTTTGGAGTTGTTTCCTGTTCTTTCATTTGGAACATATTTCTTTATCTCTCCATTTTGGTCCCCCCTTTGTGTTTGTTTCTATGTATTAGGTAGATCTGTTATGACTCCCAGTCTTGGCAGGCTGGCCTTATGTCATGGGTGTCCTGTGGAACCCAGTGGCATAGCCTCCTTGACCACCTGAGCTGGGTGCTCCAGGAATGTCCTCTGTGAGTGTTACGTGGGCCCTCTGTTGTAACTGAGCCTTGATTGCTATTGGCCTGTTTGTGCATGGGGGTCAACCCTCTAGCTGGTTGACTGTGAGCATCAACCTTGACCACAATATATGTTTATTCACACGAATTCACACAAAGTGGAATTTGCCTCAGGAGGATCTCATGCCTGCTGAGGTCTCCCTTTGGATGTGCCACTTGTGAAGCTAACGGGACTCTGTTCCAATATTTTCAGAAGCCAGCTACTGGGTGCATTTGCTCTGACGCCTCTTGGGAGGCACTCTGGTGTGGGCCAATGTCAGATGCTGCCTATGGCTCATCCTGGGCAACCTGTTTGGAGCTACAAATTGACCAACAGATTGTGGCCACTTCTGCTTGGCCTAGGTGAGCATGGGAATGTCCAAGCAGCACACCAAGGCTGGCTTTTGCCAGCACCAGAACCAGGGGCAGGTCAGCAAAGGTCCCAAGGCATCGCGAGCCCCACTACCACCTGCTTCCACCTACCGATGTCTGTTAAGCTCAGTCACTAAAAGAGCCTCCAGTGGTACTCAAGTTGCATGATGTAGGTTCTTTGCGAGTTACCAGGTAGGGGTGAGTGGTGCTCACCATACAGATACGGGTTCAAACTCAGTGTCAGTGCTGGGACTGAAGCCACTTGGTCAATGTCCCAGGGCTCACCAAGTCTAGCGACCTCTCAGTGGGTGCTTGCACATCTTTGTGGTGGGCCACAATCTCCACAGGCCATTAGGGTGAGACCAGCCGAGTTTATCAGGCTGAAACAGACCAAGATTTGGCCGTGTGAAGAGAGGACTCCGCACCGATCAGGTGAGTGAGGGAAAAGTGGCCATTGTCCTAGAGCCACACAACTCGGTCTGTCCCAGAGTCTGCTGGGAGACGGGCACAGCAGAGCGGGGCACCGGGAGTGGGGAGAGTGGAGCTAGTGGATCTCCTGTGAGGAAGAGGTGCCGGTCACACTGGGGGAAGGTGAAGGTTGTTGCTGTCACCTAAGAGTCACGCAGCTCAGTCTGTCCCTTTGCACACCTTTGCCTTCCTACCAGTCTCAGCGTGGCTGCTTCTTTAAATCCCCGGTCATAACACTTCTCTTCAGCTTGTCTTCAGCTGGTTATTCAGGTAGCTTGCTCTATCTTTTAATTGTAATTCCAGTTTGGTCCTGGGAACGGGCGAGTGTAACATCCACCTACTCTGCCATCATTTGCATCTCTCACAGTGTCCTTCCCTTTGAGGAGGAATCACACCCCGTTTTATGGATGGACCACGCTGGGTGTACAGTTTCATACATCAGTGGAGCACCTGAGTTCCTTCCCATTTTGCTACTGTGCATAACCCGGCTTTTTTGTTGCTGTTGTTCAGATTGTTTTCTATTACCTATTCTTCAAAATAACTCACCTAGTCCTCTGTTTCATCTAACCTGCTGTTGATTTCTTCTGCTGTATTCATTTCAGTGAGTGTATTCTTAATTTCTGACTCATTCTTCCTTATGGTTTCTATGTCCTTTTCTATGCATAGCATCACTTTGCTAAAGTTCTCATTAAGTTTCTT